>JAMKCH010059129.1:0-12044 GCA_023653785.1 Ophioderma brevispina | reverse complement strand
AATATTTAGAGTGTAGGGCGGGTTAAAGTTCCAAACCTATTACATGCTCTCCATGCTACGCCTTTAATTTGCTGTGTTCTTCTACCCAGGCACCAAGATCATTGAAGTTGCTTACATGTTCAGCATTGTATCATTGCAGGTTTTCCGGCTCGTGTCATGGTATAAGACACGACCTTTGTGCTTGCGTCATTTTTGATCTCACGGCTTTGCAACCATACCTCATCCCCAAAATCGAGATGGTCACAACTGGACATAGTTTTAGTCACTTATCATTTACCAATTGATTCCCTCAAGTCTAAATTTAAGTCACGGGGACGTTTGCAAAAAAAGGTCATCCGATGTTCAATTTCAAAAATGTTGTATTTAAGGCCGTAAAGTATCGCGAAATTGGGTTAAAGATGGACCTTAAATGATAAAGCTGTTTAAAAAGACGAATAAAGGTACGACGAATTGAAAACGTCGACACCATGTATTTTTGCGTGAAACAATCGGCCTCGACCTCGTCTTCCACTTAAATAATGGTATCGCTTTGGTTTCATTTAGTCGTAAAGAGAGTACCGGTTCCCAAAAAATCAGTGCTTTTGACTCTAATTTGAGAAACACAATACATCGAAAATTTTGTTTGCATTTATAATGGATTTGCAATTACGGTGGATATATTGTACAAAGATTGATAAACATATGAAAGAGAGAAACGTGGTAAGGTTACTCAATTTGTATTTGACGCGATATCTTTTAAAGGAAATTGGGATGATAGATCTTTGAATGCCATGATCAAGATATATGTATAAAGAGGAAAATTGCTTCAAAATAGGGTTTATTGATGCAAATGGAGCATCTGCTCTTTCCAGGGAATGTTTGGCGCACACTCGCATTTAAAGACACTACTAGTAAATAAGTGTGAAGCGATTTGCAGAGTGAAAACGATCACACACCAGAAAATCTGGTGACGCAATGTCATGTTCACGATGCACTTTAAGCCTGTATCTCTCCGAAAAGTTAACATCTATTGACACCATTCTGCCTCTCTATGATCTAGTTTATCCTTATAGGTGAATTGGAAGAAATAATCCGGCAATTTGCATACAAATTCCAAGAGGGAGCAGAAGAATTTTGTTTTTTCGATCGGTTCTCTGAATTTAAACTCTCATCTTGCTCTTGTAAGGGAAGGGTCTTGTATTGTGTGCTATACAACGTCGGCATGATAAATTCGGCAATAAGGATGGTGATCAATTTGAACACTTAAGTGCCCAAGCTAAAAACCTTCCTTAGTGACCAAGGGGGGGGGGTCCTAGGGCCCAACCCAGATACACCCACTTCCAGTGGGAGTATGATCTGGACACTAGACACAAATAAAGAGGGTCGAGTAAGAACCACATACCCACAATAAAAAAATGAAAATCCGACCTTTGACCTAGACCTATTGAAATTGTTCCACTCTTCGAAAAGATGGTTCGCCCATTCATCTTCAGCAACTCCAATAATAAGGTTTTGAACCAAAATAATTCATTATATCTAACGCTAGAATACCATTAAAATAATCATTGCAAAATATAGCCAATTTATACCATCTTGATTTTTCGCAGAAACTTCAAAATAGCCTTATTTTTCCCAGAGACTTCCAAGAGACTTACACAGTTAAGAGCAGTTTGTTGTCTAGGAGAAGAGTATTTCATAAATCAGACCAATTTTTTTTTTAGCAAAAAATCCTTGAAAAATTTGATTGCGTAACGAGAAATCGCCAAAAAAAAATCAAATGTTGGGTACTAGAAACCCCCATTGGGCACTTAAGTGTTAACCGTATTGTTGCTTTTTGTGGTTAAACGCAACTGAGAGAGTATTATAGTTACAAAACGTTAAGCAAATTCTGTGAATCCTACATTTATAACACTAGTTTAATGTGATCTTTGAAATTTGAAAACTTTTTTTTGCCTAAGCTATTTTTACAGTAATATTTCACGTGAAGTAACACTTGCTATTTTATATTTTACCTGAGTGTTTAGAAATGCGTTAAAATGTATCCACGGTTCACGTGTCTAATAATCAGCTTGTCACGCAACATCCTTTGTGTGAACTTTTAAAATAACTCCATTTAGTTGTGATTGCTTTCGGTAAGGGGGAGAAAACATGTAATGAATAACAACAACAACAACAATGAATAACAAGAATAATTAATAATAATAATAATAAAGACTACTAATAATTTAATAATGACATGGTTATCTGTTTCTAGGCCGTTTCCAGAGGATTTATAAACTATTGTATTGTGATGCCTTCAGGGAAATCGTCCAGGAAAACTATTTCGCTTCACGTAGGTAGGTTTATTAAAAACGGAAAATGGAAAAATAATTACAATATGTAATCTTAGGCTAGATTAGTAATTGCCAAATGATATGAAGAACTGATCGTTATTATAACTTAAGTATTAGTGATGCAATTCCTGGTGAACGAAGCCCTTTTTGATATAATAACTATATGCGGTGCCCATTTTCCTTAAATATTGCAATTTGGAAATGTTTTTAATTGTTACATGGTATGCATCTTGAGACTCTTTGCCTTCTATTTTTGCCATGGCATTTTATGATTTTTTTGGGTTCCTTCAGATTCAAACTATCTACTCGAACCGCCAATGTAATGGCCTCCAGGACAGTTAATCATTCGGAAGCGATCAATAGCGAATGCTGATTTTCTTTTAGTTTTTCAACAGATTTCGACAAACCTCTCGGAAATCAATTAAGATGAGCTAACGTGGGTATTCCTTGTCCACTGTAGCACCCTTTGCTGCATTGTACTTGCACTACTTTAAAACATAAAAAGTTTTTTGCGAAGTAAAACGATGTTAGCTAGGGCAAAAGAAGGAACATCAACATTACGGAACACTATCAAGTGTGTTTTCGACAAATAGAATTCGAAGCTTTATTATTCCATGTTAAAAATTCCAGAAGATTTCTAAACCTTGCGGTCGGATCGGATCGGATGATCACTGTCCCATATTTCAACAACTTATCAGTCCTGGCAGTGTATATAAAATAAATACTTATGGAGGGTCCTAAGATGTAGTCACAACCAGTGTAAAATAAAAAAGATGAGGCAAGAAACTGTATAGCATACCATTGCTCAGTGGCTTATAGATTTGATTACAGATTTGCCGGGCAATAAATTATTAGAAAAATATCCCTGGTATTTTGAAGCAACGGACAGCACAGACGTTATTGTAAAATGTTAAAATTTACAACCAGGTTTTTTTCAAAAACAAAAAAAAAAAATTTTCCCGTCAAAGAGAGATAAGTAACATATGGATAAACACGTGAGAGGTTAGCCCGTCAGGATTTAGAAATATCCAATAAACCCGATTTAACGTTATTTCCAAGACGACGTTGAGAACCCTTACGCTAGTGTTATTAGAGATAAAAAGTGTTGAAAGATTTCAATGAGAACAGGGCTTTCAACCAAAAGTGGATTTATTGATTTAAATGCAGCATCATGTCTTTGTAGAGATAGGCCCTGACACTCTAACCAGGATTTAATGAATAATTTCTATGTAGGTCAAGTGTACGAGATAAAATACGATTAAGATTTTAACTGCGATAGGGCGCAGTATCACGTTCTACAGGGTGGTCTTTACGTGTTAGGCAGAGAGAGGAGAAAGAAAGGAGATGGGCCGATTTTGCCAATCCGATTAACCCAGGATACTCATCATTCATTAGCTCATTGTTAGGAAACTCCAAGGGCCACTCGATTGGACCATTGAAGTAATGTCCAACCAGTTCTCCAGCTTGGCCGTTCGGGAGGTTTCACAACAGGAAGTAATTGACACGCTCCCACTAAAAGCGTATTAATCTTTCAGCTAAAGATCTCTGCTGGCAATGAAATCCGCGGTTGTTCTGACTGATTGTTATTTTTTTATCGTTGGCGAAATAAGAGAAATCAGTGAATTTTACAACGAAAGAAAACAGCAAAATCGGCCATTTGCGGAACTACATTGATTCACGGTTTTGGGGGTCAATAAAAGATGTTATTATTTAGCCTAATTTACCAAATATCCGTTATTTACGGTGAAATATGAATATGATGAATGATTAGATAAATGCATTTCTCAATACATCCAACCATACTTGTTTGTGTCCGAAAGGGTCCCCCAAGTGCCACAATACTTTGAAAATGTGGGGTCAAAGTTGGTTATAACTGTGCAGGGCGAGTACGTTTCGCTGTACTGGTCACAACCATAGTGAATAGACCCTGTGCCAAATACCAATTGAAAACGGGTAATTGGATGTTTCTGGGATGTAAGGCGAAATGCCAGGACTAATATTAATTTGCGCTTCAACATATTATATATACACTCCATAGAATTAAACAAGAATCGAAACGTGTTTATTATTGAATAGCCCAAGAGCATAACGATTTATTCACACCCACAGTCATCTTGTTCTTGCACAAGCAGCCTGTGGTCTCGCGTTGCTGTCATGCGTTATGTATCAGTGTTGCATTTTCCAATGTTCCATCGTCTAGGGATTGGTTGGTTTTCTGCAATTATGAGAGAACTATTGATTGAAGAAAACCCAACATGCCCCTCTAAAAAGATTCTGCATTTTTAATGCACACAAAAGTGTTCCACCCCAGTAGTTAATTTATTTTGATCCAGAGTTGATAGCATGTTGGCCATTCAGTTGCTTTGTTTTGTGTTCACTCACTTAAATGCCACCCTCCCATGAACACAAACTACTCGGATGTCTCATATATGCA
This sequence comes from Ophioderma brevispina, assembly GCA_023653785.1. NCBI lineage: Eukaryota > Metazoa > Echinodermata > Ophiuroidea > Amphilepidida > Ophiodermatidae > Ophioderma > Ophioderma brevispina. Next base: position 7,298 of record JAMKCH010059129.1, on the reverse strand, counting down.
CAAGGTCTTTCCAAATACGGACATAGATTCAGCCTATTGGTGGTGCCCAAACTATGAATAATGAAGTGTGTATGATCATTACTGATACTTTTGGGCACCTCAATTCTGCGGTTATGGTTATGCCATTTGGGATTTGAACGACCCATCATGCGTTATAAATAGAATATGTGATTACACTATGCCCATAAACCAATTGATTGCAAAATCAGGGGGACCCAGTATTTTTTAATTAACCCCAAGCAAATTAGAAAAAGTGTAACCACCGTATCATAAAGTATTGAAAGGATATTTGAATGTGCCTACAGAGCGTTGAGAAGGAACTCTTTGAAGGTAGTGAGGGACAGTGAGGAGAACCCCCTTTCTTTTCCCAGTTCAGAGGAAGAAGACAGCAAGTGACGAAAGATGATGTTTTTGAGTAAAATTCAAGAATTCAAACCCTTGGGGTCGGACGAGATCTATGATACCTGTCCAATTCACAAACTTTCAGTCTGGCAGGGTAATATAAAATAAATACTTATGGAGGGTCTAAGATGTATGGTCACAACCAGTGTAAAATAAAAAAAATGGGCAGAAACTGTATAGCATACTCATTCTCAAGGGGTTATTAGATTTGATTACAGATTTGCCGCCATAAAATTAATTATGAATAATATCCCTGGTATTTGAAGCAACGGACAAGCACATACGTATGTAAAATGTTAAAATCCTCACTCACACCAATGTAAATTTTCCCGTCAAGAGAGAGATAAGTAACTATTGGATACACAGGAGAGGTAGCGTCAGATTTAAAGAACGGATCACTAAACCCGAATTTCACGTTATCCCAGACGGACGTTGAGAAACTTACGCTTAGTGGTAAGTAGGCGACCATTTTATTTTAAAAGGGTGAAGCCTTTCAAGAGGACGGGCTTCACAAAGTGGATTAGTGATTTTAAATGCAGGCATCATGTCTTGTAGGATAGGCCTGAACGTAACCAGGATTTTAATGAATAATTTCATTGTAAGGTCCAGTGTATAGATAAAAATTACGAGTACACTTTTAAATCTGCGATAGTGGCGCTGTAGTATCAGTTCTACAGGGGTTTCTTTAGTGTTAGGCAAGCGAAGATGAGAAAGAAAGGAGATGGCCGATTTTGCAATCCGATTACCAGGATTACTCTCATTCATCAGATGCATTGTTAGCGGAAAACTTCAAGGGCCACTCGATGGATCTTGAAGTAGTAATGTTGTCCAACAGTCTCTAAGGCTGGCAGTAAAGGAAGGTTTCCAAAAGGAAGTTTCATTGACACGATCCCACTAAATATGCTTGAATTTCCAGCTAACAGACTCTGCTGGCAATGAACTCCGCGGTTGTTCTGACTGATTGTTTATTGTAATCGTTGGGCGAATAATGAGGAAATCAGTGACTTTTTAACGAAAGAAAAGAATACAGCAAAAGTCGGCCCTTTTGCGGCGTAAGCTAACATTGATTCAAGGTTTTGGGGGTCAATAAAAGAGTGTTATTAGTTAGCCTAATTACCAATACCGGTTATTTCCTGGTGAAATATGATAGATGAATGATTAGATAAATGCATTGTCAATACATCTCAACCATACTTTTTTGTGCGAACGTGTCCAAAGTGCCAAAATACTTTGAAAATTTGGGCGGGTCAAAGTTGTTCATAACTGATGCAGGCGAGTAGCACGTTTCGCTGTACTGGGTCAAAACCCATCGTGTTATTAGACCATGTCAAATAACACAATGAAAAAACCGGGGGTAATTGGAATGTTCTGGATTTAAAGCGAAAAATGCCGCTTCTCTCCCCTACCAGGCTAATATAATTGCGCTTCACATATTATAAATGCAATCAAATGAATGTCTTCAGTCGAAAGAATGGACACTATAATGATACAAAGTAAAAACGTTTATTATCTCTTCCGTATGATTGCAGTCATGTGATAGGCCACGAGAAAAAATGAAATCATGATGAGTAAGTAACATAGTGTGTCTTGTAATAAGTAGCCAGTGAAAGATTATTGAATCATAACCAAGAATCCTTTTCAGCTATATTATGTTCAGAATCGCCCCAGTTTTTAATCGATCGTACTGCTTTTCTACTGAGACACACTATGATAATCCGATTTTCTGACCAGGAGTGAGTACCAAGACATTCCGTATAGACACTGGTTTTTAAATCTATTGATACAAAAGTCATACAACGTCACCAATTGCAGTTGCGACGTAACCAATGCGAACTGGCGACCCATGGACAACATTATTAGATTAATTCGGCGAAAAGGACAATCATACTGCCAGTAGACTTATTTCTTTCAGACCGTAATTGACACTTTAATGAGTGTTGTTTCTCCAGCAAGTAGCGTAAGTTTTTGGTCCAATCGATTAGATTTAAAGCCGATTGCGATGAATAGGCGGTTGAACAGGTTATCTTTTGAAGTAGCGTCGAACCACCTCTCTTTATCATCTCTCTGGTGTTAGGTAATCCAACATCATTTCCCCAACAAGTGGAAATTCATTGAAGTGTGACAATAAATAGCACTCCGTGACCCAGGGGCGTAGCTACCATAGGGACAGAGTGGACAAAGTCCACGGGCCCCGAGAGGTTAGGGGCCCCCAAGAAATTGGAGAAAAAAGAGAGGAGGAGAAAGAGAGAAAAAGAAAGAGAAAAGCGAAAAAAAGAAAGAGGGAAAGAGGGAAAGAGGGAGGGAGAGAGAAGGGAGAACAAATATTATAAAATTTGCTTTTCAAAACAAGGCCTAATGCTGTGACGCTGCATTTATTAATCCTGGGGCCCTTCTAGGCCGCCAGATACCGGTAAGCGAGAGGCCCTATCTTAATGTCAACGTAGGCAAGTCTGCATGTGACCCTAGTCATGGGTCCCGCGGTGGTTTATTATTTTGTACTTAAATTTTGGATCCCTTCTGGGCCTATTTGACCCAATGTCAAATTCTGACATGCACTAGTTTTTTAGGAATAATGAGGAATTGGGGCCCCCGAAAGTTCTAGAGGAAAAAACCCGAGAGTTTTGAGAAAAAAAGCCCTGGAGGGGCCCTTGAAAACAAAAGCATACTTTCCTTTAGCGTGGATTCAGTGACACGTGTTATGAGCCCAAAATGACTTATGTTTTCTCTTAAATTTTTGACCCACTTCTCTCCGTATTTGACACAATGGCACATTCATTAAAGGGGAACGATCCGATTTAAAAGTGTATAAAAAGTATATAAAGTTTTCATCTTGATAGAATGACCTTCACTCGAAACCCCCACTTGTAAAGTTTCGCGCCAATATTTTGATACATTTTGATATGAGAGCTAAAAACGTGATTTTGTAATTCCTAAAGACCTCTGTGTAAAATCGCTCATAACATCCAAACTAAACATTCTTTAGCCCCAATATTTCAAAGGGTAAATGATAAAAATATTAGCTTTCTTCAAATACCAAAATTGGGATTATTTGAGAGCAGGACTATTAACGATCGGACCATGTCCCTTTGAAGTCTAACACTAGTTTCTGCAGAAATATGGGATTGGGCCACGGAAATTAAAGGGCCCAAGATATTGGAGGAAGAGAGAGAGAGAGAGCGCGTGAGAGTCATCTCTAATAATGTATTTCATAGAATTTGAAAATTCTCAAGATGTTGGACGGCTGGGCTCTCAGGTATTATGTAAGCTCTTGTTCATTAATTTTCAGATTCAGATGTATTATTGAGTAACATTTTTTTCTTTAAATTACCCACGCGTGAATGATGTCTGTTGGTCCAAGGTTCCGCTCGAACAGTTTTAATATTTAATCTAATATTTGAATTAGGATTGGTAACAAGGTATATTTATTAAGGCAAATCTCGACGGAGAAACGCAAAATATTACCTTGGAATTTAAAATATTAGAAGTAATATATGAGACATTACCTTTTTCACAGCCACTGCCAACTTCTGTCACTTGTTGATCCAGCTCTGAGCTGTCATTCAGGGCAAAGTTGATACCAATGAATAGATTAAAATCTGCTGAAGCTGATGTTACAAATTATTCGATTGGCTGATAGTTTGTTTACTAGAAAAAAAATCTCTTTTTGTAAACGAATCGGAAATTTCCATAGGAATACACAGGGAGGCGGGGCTTAGTTGTACAGTCAGCCAATCAGGAGCCTCTAACTTGTTACAGATTTACCAACAGAGGGCCTCACTCACAAATTTATAAAAAACAAAAGAGTGAAATTGATGTGCCCACGGTACTTGATGGGGCGTATGTGCAAGTGTCAGTCACTCATTACTCAGTAGAGAACACAATAGACATAAACGGAACAAGCACCTTCAAGCCTGCTCTCCATGGTTTATTTAACCTGGGCAAAGGAACCATGAAAGCTTGCAATTTCCCATTCACTGCGTTCGTAGTGTGTTTGAATGTTGCAACATGGCGCTGTTAAAGGTGCTGCCTCTAAGTTGCATTGTTTCTGTCTTGTAATTAATTAAGTTTTAAAGTTTATTCTCTCGAAATGAAATAAACATTGATTATTATTATTAAAAGGGAATTGACTGTTTGGTTTGGTGTTGGCACAGGAACAGACATTGGACCATTTAGAGGTACCAGCAAAGGAGATCAATACCTTCTAACGATTAATGATACAATTGTTCTATTCATTAAGCAGATTTCCCCATGCATAGACAAGGACAGTGTCAGCATGCTTGGTGGGCACAGGATGGTACCACAACCTATCATATACATACCATACCACAAAGAGTTAACCTGCCCATGATGTAAATAGTGCATTCAATTCAAGTGACTCGTTTGGGCCATGCACAACCATTAATTTGAGGCCATTGTGTTTTCTTCCAGATTCTGCAATACGACAATTCCCATTCTTAGCATGGGCACTCAATGCACTACATCGGAATACGCTTATAGGTATTTGGGTACTTTTCATAAAGAGCTGCCTCGTGTTTCTTCTTTGTAGCTTATGAAGGGCAAAATGTCTATCTAAGCATCACTTACAGGCTCCATAACAAAGAGCAGCTTTGCAACATCTTCCTATTTCTTCATAAATCGTAAATGGTCATAGGTCATTGAAATGGAGGCATGCTTAGAGCATGCCTTTGAATTTTCTCAGACTTTTTTTTTACTTTTTCATTTTTACTGATACAAGTGTGTTCATGATAAATTAGTTGAAAACACCAATTCAAAATGGATGGTGAACTATACCTATGATGATCATAGAGGGCCTCCTCCTCTCCTCATCCAGCAATGTCCTTTGTTTTATCAAGCTAAATGTATAATCTGTATCATCTCCATACACCAATTACTCCATGGGATCAAAGAGAGAAAGATGCTTGCATAAGGACATTGATTACGCATATCGGCGAAGTAACTGATTTCTGCGCAGTTATTATTGTCTAATTATACCTTTCAAAACTCAGGGGTATGTCAAGTGCAAAAGTTGCACATTTGTTTGAAAATGAATAAAATATCATCACAATTTCTTTTCCTAAATATCAGTGACCAGTAGATGTACATCATGCTGCATTGACTCGAGCAAATAATAGAACTGTTGATATCCAGTAAATCCGCTCGGTATGCAAAGGATAAAGCACTTCGAATTACTTTTTTATATGGAAGTACAGAGCCATTGTTATTACCCATACAGCTGAAAAAGATTTCAGGTGCTTATCACCCGATTAACATTGAGGTAATGTTTTCATGACGCAAAGCACAAGATACTTGTCCTCTTTCACGAATAAATAAACAAGCTTGACCGTGTATTTCATCATTTTTCCGAAACGGAAATAAAGATGAGCAAAAAATCATGGAAGAAAGTTGTTTGACAGACTGTGACCTAACATCTTTGAGCAGAAACAAAACTGAACTTGCAGTAACTTGCCGCGTAACCCCATTTCTATTCAATTTACCGTGTTGTTAGCATAGGTCGCTAGACCCCCTTCTTTTGTATTTTTCTAAATACATGGTGGTAAATTATATAGAAAGTCCCAAGTATAAAAATGAGATATTGCCATTGATTCCGTCCTGTGCTACTGAACAACATCATACAGAGCATGACGGAATCAATGGCAATATCTCATTCGCGTATTTGGGACTTCTATGAGAAAAATCTACCATAAACTGCGCGGGGATAACGAGTCTATTACGCCTGACATCTTTTGAACTGCATGGAGAGTGACAATGGTTCTGCAGTTCCAAATAAACAAAGGGGAATCTGAAGTGCTTTGTCCGCTGAATACAGGTGGATTTACTTATCAATAACGCCATTATTTGCTTTAGTCAATTTAGCATAGTGTATGTTCCTTGATCACTGATATTCAGAAAAGAAATTGAGATGACATTTATTCATTTTCATGAAAATGTGCAACCTTTACGATTGCCATACCCAATAAATGGTAATTATAATATTTATTATTATTTATAGTGGAAAATGGTTTACTTCTGCGAAGTATGTAATCAAAATGATTTTTTTCCTTTGATCCCATGGCCAAAATGCCGATTTTGTCTCTGCACAACCTATATGCAGTTACAAAGAATTGAAATTCCTTTTGTTTGCTTCTTTGCAGTTTGCAGATGGTGGTTATGGTATAAATGCACTGGCTCCATATTTGGAAATTCTCTCGACTGAATTTCGGATAACCTTACGGATAATTAGTAGTGAAGTAAAAAAAAGCCTTGTAAATTATTTAAGATGACAGCGTCGCATAAGGGAACAGTATCAAATGAGATTGAAATCATCTACGAACTGCCTGTAGAAAGGCCATCAAAGTCGTGTCTACACTGTCCCTCGTGTTCTATATGACCATCAGGAACAATGGTTAAACATCTTTAGGTGGCGCTATGGGAAATACTATACTGGACCTCAAGAACTGCTTCAAAAATCAGCCTTATAAACTTTTGAGTAACGTTTTTTAGGATAATTAGTAATAAAAAACAAACAAACAAAAACAACAAACATGTGAAGCGTCCGCACGCACACAAAACAGCAAACAGACAGGTAAATAAATAAATAAACAAAACAAAACCAAAGTAAATCAAATAAATGACGGCGTTGCTTTAAGAGGACAAAATAAATGAGTTCTACAAATTTAAATGCATTTAAAATGAGTACTTGAAATTGAAATCATCCACGCATTGCCTGCAGTACGTCCATCAAAGTCGTAATTACAGTGCCCTTGACTTCCTATAATGCATTAGGAACAACGGTTAAATATCTTAACAACAAGCAGCAAGCTCGGCGCTATCGGAGGTTTCAGATTCCAGGTGGGATATTTCATAACAGACGAATATAGGAGACATAATATAAAGCC
>JAMKCH010059126.1:0-50918 GCA_023653785.1 Ophioderma brevispina | reverse complement strand
TAGGCAACAGATCCGGGGTTCCCACTAGTGCGGTGATTGTCACGGGGAGAGGGGCTCTCGATGACGAGAAGCAAAAATGGACGGTGCCGTATGCGAAACTGATTTGAGCGCTTTCGGAGCGGTAATTGTTGTGATACAAAATGTAGCCCATGCGCAGAGGTAAAAAAAGCCGGCCTGTGAGGCTGGAAGCCTGGCCGGAGACAGACGTATATATTATAAGAGGGTTACTCCTCTGGTAGTCGGGCGTGGCTAAGGTTATATATTCTTATATGTAAGGCTAATGAACTGAAATTGTTAGTTTCCCGTCCCATTGTTTTCGATGAGGCACTAGGTGGACCAATTTCATGTATTCATTATTTTGTAAAAAAATTTTCATTATTCTCAAAACTTCATTATTCTGTTTGTATGGGGTACAGAAGCTAATACAAGTGACAAAAACTCTGAATAAGAAAGTTGCACTTAGGTGAATTGGAACATCAGCAATAGTAACAAATCCAATAATGGCACTATCTGTGATTTGAAAATCATAAAAAAAAAGAAAAAAAAAATGATCAAAAATAAGATTCGTGGCATTCTTGTTACAAGTTTATGGATCCTAACATAACCGGCAAGTCTACGGAAAGCCGCCTGGTAAAGACAAAAATCAGATATTTTAGTCATTGCTGTCGGGTAGGACACTTTACTGATATGGCAAACACGACGTAATTTTAAATGGACGATTCAATATCTTTGAAAAGTGATGGCTGTTTTGTCAAATTTTTCATGAGAAGAAATTTATGAGAATTCTTCAGACTTATCCTTCACTTTTAAGAATCCTGTCTTTTCGAATATTTGACTCTTTGGGCAGATCACTGAGTGCCTTTTAAAGGTTACATGCTGGGTGGAGATCAAATTTTGGAGGGATTATTCAGAAGATGGGCTGTGATTCGGTGAGACTTGTCCCTACTCCTATTACAAAACCAACAAAAACACCTATGCTGACATTACAGTCCATTCTGATGGCCCTCCATTCTTATTCTCTGTGTTCCTGGTTTGTTTCAGTTCCATAGGCTACTGTATTGCCCTTTGACCCTTTAGTGGAATTTGGGGAGAATGATTGCCCCCCCAAAAAAAACTTTAAAAGACACATTAAAAATTAAAAAAAGAAAAAACCTAAAAAATTAAAAAAACCCTTCAATGAAAATATGGGTACTATGTGAGATACCTATGATTTTAATACTTTATTGCGGTATAGATTGACGACCTGGGTTTAATTAAATATAAGCGACTTTGATTAAAAGTCGGGAGAAAAGTGATGTTGGAACTACCATTTTTACTCTGTTTACATAATGATACATGTGATCAAAAACGTGGCGTCAACAGAGTGCTGGATTGCTTAGGAAATGTGTTCTTGTGTCAAAATATGTGGATGAGAGTTAAAACAAAAAAATAATGAAAGTAGTTTTAAATAATGAAAATTTCTAGCGGAAGGAAAGGAAAATCGGACGCGGTCGGCAACGGGAAACTAACAATTTCATTTAATTAGCCTAAATGAATGGTCCGTTTGAGTGGGCGTTAGTGCGTATTCAAGGTGAGGCTTGCCGAGATCTGGCGACAACAAGGCTTGAATGTGACACGCCGAAGTTCAACACGCTATGTGTGTGTGAAACACGCAAGTCAACTGCATAAACCCTTTACGACCGCCAGACCCGATCCTTAAATGGAGCGAGTCCTATCGCCGTGTTTTTCGTCGTACTATGTTGCATGGTGAACATAATAGCGCGGATACCTGTGAAAAAAAAACCTGCCAATTCTAACGTGGTTGACAGGTCTCGGGCCCGCTCGCCGGAGCGAGGGAAAGGGGAAGGGGAATATTGTAGGCAACAATGTTGATCCTGCGATTGGTCTTAACGCTTACCCCCCCCCACGGTAGGTTATTTTTTAGGTTATACCGTGGCGTGTGTTGGGTCAGCTTGGCCTCGTTGCACCATAGACATTGTTCATTGGATTTGAACGCCATAGCGGGCAGGGCCAGGGGCGGGCCCGGACACGTTCGTTTCTGAGGGTCGCTAAATACGGAAATCGCGATGCGGTAACACGCAGACGCGGGATACATGGGCAAAACCGCATCCGTAATGTGCGCCAGTGCAAGGGGCGCGGAGCGAGCGACAATTACATGCGGAGCCTAAAGTGAGTCCATAGGAAGCGGCACCTCCTCCACAAACTGTCTGTGTTCCGTGCCGATAGGCGCGGCTGGACGGTCAGGGTGAGGCAGAACCAGCGGAAAATTGCGCAAGCGTTCTGACCGGTAAATTCTCGGACCGTCTGGAAAAGTTCGGGGGGACGGGGGTGAAGGTATGGTGCCGCCCGAATGGTTCCGAGGCGCTCAGGCTTTGAAAAGGAAAACACGAAACATACATTCTCAAGTTGTCTTTATGACTGACCTCAGAATGAAGCGAAATCACCCGCTGAATTTAAGCGGAGGAAAAGAAAAACCAGGATTCACTCAGTAGCGGCGAGTGAAGCGGGAAAAGCCCAGAGCTGAATCCCCAAGTGCAAGAAGCGTGAGGGAAATGTAGAGGTAAGGAAGCCGTGACTTACGGGTGACGGAAGGGCGATGTCCTGCTGAGTGAGGAACTTGTGCTGTATGGCACGGTTAGTCCTGCGAACGCTCGTTGCCGGCTAGTCTTAGGCTTTCGAGCGTCGGGTTGTGAGAATGGCAGCCATAATTCTGGGTGTATGGGTGCGTATGTAAAAATCCATAATAAGGCCTAAATACAGCAAGGGCCAATTGTCTCTGCAACAAGGAATTGAAGGAAGCCGGCGTGAAGATTTTGTATTGTGAACCATGACTAAAATACTAACCCTAGGTACTGTTTGCTAAACAAGAATTGCAGGGGAACGGGAAATGAGGCATAGCTTTAACGACGGTGATCGCTATTGCAGTTAGATGGGAATGGGCAAACCCTAACGTTTTCCAAACTAACATTCATCTACGGTAGTACGGGCGAACGAAAGTAGGAGGAATGAGTACCCTAGTTGGCGGCTAGAGAAAACTTCCTTGGACTACCCCATTGCAGTTTGCTCGTAGTTGCAGATGAAAGCAAGACACTCACTTTTGCAACACCAGAGCAAAAGGGCTCCTCGGAACCACTGCTAATCCCAGATCCCACCATTGAGGGTCTTGAGTTATGAATTCAGGACTGGACACCACTAGAACTCACTTTGAAACACCAGAGCAAGAGGATCTCGGAACCCACGGTGCTACTCTCAGCTCCACCATGCTGCGCCGTCGTTCAGCAACGGTGATTACGGGCGAACGTGATTGGAAAGATTTGTGTTCTGATCAGGGCGAAATGCTGGTGGGGTCTGTCTTTGAGCTATGACCTCATTTCTTGTCCTCTGCCAATCCCTGTAGAAGTAATGGTGGTACTAATGCAATGATTCTCCTAGTGACATAGTGTCCATTGGGCTTTCTGTTGCAGTGAACCGGTGCCCCATGAAACGCCAGGTTTGGTTGTAGACATAGCGGTGGAAATGAGGATGCTACCGGTTTCGGTTTGATCACACGATTTTATCTACCGTTGATCGCACAATTTATTACTAATAAGTAATCAGAGCGAAACCGATTAGAGAGCGTCCGCTGATTTGTTGGGCGAGGATATACCGCATCACCACGCACTAACACGGTTGTTTTTAGCTTTTAAAGTAGGACGAGGGTCTTTATGGCCGGTAGGAGTTAGCGGGTCTTTTGCAAAGGACCTGGGTCTGTATGGCCCGCAGGGATTAGTTTTTAGTGGGGAGGTTAGGGGGGAAGGTATGATGGCCTGCAGGGATTTAGCAGGTCTTTATTTGCAAAGACCTGGGTTTTATGGCCCGCAGGGCTTAGTTTAGTCGGTGTTGATGCGGTGGTATTTCCTGGGTTGTTTATCCTCACGAGGAGAGTAACGGAGGTTTCTTCCCCATGGTAAAAAAAGAAATAAAAGTTTTACTGCGTGGCCCTGCCCGTTGATTTCTTTAAAAAAAATACAAAGTGTCAGCCTGCCGTGGCCCTGCCACGCGTATGTGATAAAAAAAAAGCGAACAAACCGGCCAAAATTGAGGTAAGTCTTTGCTAAAAATGTGCTATGCATAGGCCGTAAGGTTTGGAAAGCATTACCCTCAACTTTTGGCCGGTTGTTCGCTTTTTATCACAAACAATTGTGGCAGGCCACGGCAGGCATGCGACTTGTTTTTTTTGAAAGGAGGGCCACGGCAGGTAGAAACTTTAACTTTTTTTAAAAAAAAAATTGGGTTCATGCAAAAGTTTTGTATGAATCTGACTTGCTCTACTTGGTTTGCATATCTAGACGGTAAGACGGCCCAAATGCCATGAAAAGCAACGAATCATTTTCCCGGAAGACGTCCAAGATGTTTCCAACGAGGACATAGCGGCATTTCCGGGAAACCGTCCCAGATGCAACGAGGAAAAATCGCGTCATTTTGCGGAAGAGTCCCAGATGCAATGAGACGGCATTGATTTAATTTGATCTCCTGCGGGCAAAAACCGTCCCAGAGCAATGAGAAGCATTGTGCCAAGTTCGATCTTCTGCGGCCAATCGTCCAGATGCAACGAGGAAAACATCGCGTCATTTCCCGTGAAGACGTCCCAGATGCAAGCCAGGAAAATCGCGTATTTTCGAGGAAGACGTCCCAGATGCAACGAGGAACATCGCGTTCATTTTCCCGGAATGAAGTCCCAGATGCACAGGAACATCGCGTCATTTTCGAAAAGACGTCCCAGCCCAGGATGCAACGAGGAACATCGAGTCATCTCGGGAAGACGTCCCAGATGCAATGAGGTGCAATGAGAGTCATTGCGAGACCAAAGAGTTGTTGACGGCCGAGATGCAACAAGAAAAAAGTTTTCGGACGTACCACGTTTTTCGTTGCCTCTCGTCAATGCGATCTGGCCGCGTTAGGGTTAAGGGACTTCATTGTTTTTGTGGTTGTGCGCCTGGGAGACGGGCTATGGGGTTTCCAAATAAAGTCCGGTAAACCAAGAAAAACACACAGTCGCGGTTTCTTCTTCCTTCTTCTACTGGATATGAACAACATCAATGGGTGGGACAAACCGTGCAGGAAATCGTGTGCGCAATGTGATGACGAACGTAGGTCTGTGAGGAAAAAGCTTGATATTTCACTAACCAACATGTACAGTCAATAGTTCTTACAAGAAGAAAAGCATAATTATATACAAAAAACCCCTCACTAACGCGGGGACGGGGGAAACATCCAAAGCGGCGTAACTTTACGTGACGTGAGTGACGCGTGATATGAGATGCAAGCCAAGTTTTCCATAACTTTAATCAACAAATGTGTATATCATGAATATTTGGCAACTCGTACCACTAGATATTAAAACCACAAAGGATATAGACCAGTCAACAGTTTGCCTACTTGGAACTTGCATAACGGCGTGCTTGTTCTTGTGTTTAACGCCAGTTCCGTGTCGTCTGCTGAATTTTTCGCGTCGGCCGTCGGGACGCGAAATATAACATCGTTCCATTAACCTAAGGAGAGCTGATTTAGTTCTTATCATTTCGGGTGAGGCTTTTGTATATAAAAGCTTTAACCAACCATCAAAAATTCGATTTTGAAAAATCTTGAGGGCTCACTATGTTTTCATATGTGCCATGTCTCTTTAAAGGGTTCCTTTCGTATTTCAGTCGCACCTTCTGTTTATTCACTGATCACTGGATATTGCTTTAGAAAAAGCTTAGGTTCTCCCAATTTGAGCTGATCCCGCTCGTGCGGTTTTGTGTTATGAGCAATTGCTCGTTTCCCCACGGTCCATCCCCTATAGGCTAGCACTGGTGCTGTAAATTTCTGTCCTTTTACGGACCGAAAATACAAAATTTGGCGAATTTCTTTTCTTACAGATGCGACCGGCATTTGGCAGTAAGAATTTTGCAAACATGGATTACTAATTCTACACGGTTCAGCATATATAAAATCTCACAATCGCGTCATTTTCCCGGAAACGGCCTCAGTGGCAACGAGCATCGCGTCCATTTTCACGAACAAAGAATCGTCCCAGATGCACGAGGACATCGCGTCATTCTCCGGGACAGAACGTCCCATATGCACTGAGGTGCACGTTAAGTCATTTCGAGACCAAAAATAGGTGTTGACATGCGAGATGCCAATCGGGAACCATGTTCCCCACCGGTACCCTTACGTTTCGTTGCCCTCTCAATGCGTCCTGGGCCGCGGGGTTAATGGACTGTTCATTGTTTTTGTGGTTGCGCCTGGGAGACGGGCTATTGGGTTTCAAATAATGCCGGTAAACCAAGGAAAACACACGCCGGTGTGTCGTCGTCTTCTTCCCTTCTACTCCTACTTGGATACTGCATCCCTGGGTGGGACAAACTGCAGGAAATGGTGTGCGCAATGCTTGATGACGAACTTAGGTCTGTGAGGAAAAGCTTGATATTTCACTACCAACATTACATGTAGCATATTCTATCCAAGAAAAAAGCATAATTAACTAAAATACTCCTAACGCGGGGAAACATCCAAAGCGACTTACTTTACGTGACGTTACGTGACGCGTATATTAGAAACCAGCCAAGTTTTTGTTTCCATAACTTTAATCAACAAATGTGTATATACATAATTTTGACTCGTACTCACTGATAATAAAACCACCCAAAGGATATAGACCGTCAAACAGTGTGCATAAGGTGGGAACTGGCATACGTCGTAGTCTTGTCTTGTGTTAAACGCCATTTTCGTCGTCTTCTTAATTTCGCGTCGCCAGGCGACGCTAAATTACAAATCGTTCCCTTAACCTAAGGAAGCTGATTTGGTCTTAATCATTTCGGGTGAGTGTTGTTGTATATAAAAGCTTCAACCATGCAAAAATATCGATCGATTTTGAAAAATCTTGAGGCGCACTAAAATTATTTACATGTGCCAGTGTCTCTTTAATGTTCATTTCGTGATTTCAGCACTTCGTTTTATTCATTGATCACTGGATATGGCCCCCCCCCCCCCCCTTGAGAAAAGCTTATTCCCAAAATTTGAGCTGATCCGATCTTGGCAGTTTGTGTTAATGACACTGCTCGTTCCCTCCCCACTGTCCCATAGCCTAGGCTAGGCTACTGTGCCTAATTTCCTGTCGTTGACGGACAGAAATACAAATTTCGATTTCTTACAGATGCGCCGAATTTCCAACGTAAGATTGGGCACACATGGATTACTAGGTTAACGTTTTCAATGATAAAAAATCTCAACATCTTTTAGGTATGTCGGGGGGACGAGCTGTGGATCACAAAATCCCCTTTAACAAACATCGGTTTAGGTTCCGTTAACGTTGCCCGATTCGATAAGCGTGTGCAAATGTAGAAAAACTAAATTCTTTCCAAATGATCTAAATTTCTAAAACTTTAATGACATTGACCACCTACATCTTGGTCTTTCCTCAGGATAGGTCAACACCAATGTCGCCTAATGTCTTTTCTAACAAAACTGCCATGAATTAGGCCCAAAAAATCCAACGTAGTGAGCAAGAAAATAGACCAAAAGGTCGTTACGTTCAAACATGCAGCAGTTTCACTCTCTCTAAAGCGTTCACAGACAGAACGTTAGCCATGGTGTAAATGACGCGTTGGACCTGTATTCAGAGCTTATTCAGAGCTGGCTGTTATCCTATCCTAGAGCGCCCATCTCGCACTGTGTTTTTTCGTCGCGCACAATTGAACACATAAGAATAAAATAAAAATAGTGGAAACTATCAACCCCTAACTGTTACGGATTTTTATTTTGTACGTTTTTATTGAAAGTTTGCGTGGACAACGGACGACTACAGGATTTCTTTTCAACCACGGCTACCCACTTGGTTGAAAAGAAATCCTGTAGCCTGTGGCGGGGGCCCGCGAGCGCGGGGGGGGGGGGGGGGGGGTGGCGATCCGGTTTTATTCAGTGCGGAGTTTATTAGTCTTTTTTAGGTGATAGAGGGTTAATTGAGCCCCAGGGTAAGATGAACCCCCCATTGAAAGAAGACAAAGAACTTATTTCACTTTACATTACTATCTATTAGTACATTGCATGCAAAGGTTTCTCAAGTGCAAGATGGAATCACTTGCACGTAGGCTACAATTTAAATTCGCACTAAAAAGTTCATCATTCTTGGCCCTTTTTTCTAACTTTCTGTAAAATGATTTTTGTTCAATGCTCCCTACAGGGATGAAAGCTATAATGGCACTCTTTGTTATTTGGTTGTATAGGTGACAAATCACTTTAGAACCTGATTAGGTACTGTAAACAAGTTTTTTTTAAATCTTAAAAATTTGCTTTTGACTTAAAATTCTCCCTATGGGGTAAGTTGAGAACTGGGGCATGGGTAAGTTGAGCATAGGAAATTAGAATCACATAAACATTATTTTATTTGCTACTTTTGACTAGACTTTCACTATATACAATATTATTATATCAAGCATTTTTTTTGGCAAAATATCTTGAAAACAAAAAAATTAGAAAAAGGCAAGGCAAAATGGATTTCAATGCTATGACACATAGGCCTAATTATCATTTCTATGGATGGCTCAACTTAACCCCCATGAATGGCTCAACTTACCCCCCCTCCGATGGTAAGTTGAGCCAGTTTTACAAAATGCCTATTTTTTGGCATCTCACAAGGAATAATGCAAAACATTGCGTCAAAATTTTGTGATACCTTAGTCAATAAACATACACGTTTCATTTTGGCACTCGCATATGCCTCCTAATATTTTTCTCTACAAGAATGAACAAAACTGTAAAAAAACTGCTCAACTTACCCCCCTTCCTCCTTGTATCCACACTTGAAAATACCAAATAGGCCAAAGGGGTGGTTCATGTATGTTACTAAATACAAACAAATCTTTACAAACCATGCTAACATTCTGTCTGTCAATTCAACTTTCTTAACAGAAGGGTTAGCATCACATGGTTTTTATTGGGTGACCAATGTGTTTGTTCTGGGTCAGGAGTCATAGGCTATGGTTGTGTACAAGATGCACCATTATTGTACCTTTCTTTCGCCGTGCACACAGCAACCATATATGAAACCCATGTGATGTCTACTTGGACTTATATACACTGACATTTCAATAACTATTTGCACTGTACTTTTCTTCCCCACAGTCCTTGGCTGTGGCAAACCCCCGGACAAACCCCCGGGGGGGGGGGGGACTGACATGGAAATATGGTCCGGTTGTGCGGTCCTTACGACCCCCCCTTTTCGCGTACTCGCAGTTCCTAAGACCCCCAAGTTGAAGCATAAATTTCAGTTCTTAAGGTCCCCTTTTCAGAGAATTTTTTGCCTCAGACGCTGAATTTTTCAGCCAAATTTCAGCTCCCACCAATCCTCAAATTTCTCAAAATTTCATTTCCCAAGCCCCTAAGTTGGGGTCACCCCTTTGTAGGCCTATAGAAAAAAAGTCTTCTTTAGGATTTGTGTTTGTAATATAGCACAGACATTTCCTTATACATTTCTATATAATGTATAACAAAACATTTTTATAGCTAAATTAGGTTTCTTTGGTTGATTTCTGGCAATGGTCCGGGTAGGTTTGGGTATGGATGTGCGGCCCCTATTCCGAACTTGGGGGCTGGGAACGGATTTTGTCTCCGAAAGTACCTCGTGTCTCATTTGGCACTACATATGGTGTGTGGCAGTCCAAGTGTTACTATATTGACAATGATGCTAATATTTGCACGTCAACTCTCTTGACAGAAGGTTAGCATATCACATTAGATTGGCAATCACAAAATGTGGTTGTTTGTTTTTGCCACATGTGGTGGTGGATGTTAAATGTAGGCCTATGGGTATAAAAGAAATGCTAACATTCATCTGAACATGAAGTATATTGACAGAAGGTTCCCATAAGTATGAAGAATATATCACTGCTGAGTATGTGTGGGTTTTGGTGTCGGAGCCATGTGGTATGGGTAAGGTGGCATATCGGGATTGAGTGATAAAAGACCATTCTGATTTTCTCTCATAAAATTCCTTACACTCTCACTTTTTTAAAAAAACTTTATCAAAATTGCCATATCGTTCACAAGAAGGAAAACGTCACCCGAAAAAAACCGAATTGTCAAGCTGTGTTATCCGTATAGGCTATTAATACATACATCCTCTTTTTAAATGTTTTATTGTTTTTCAAGCAGTGATATTTAAAAAATATTGAATAATACCATGATTACAGATCCCAAATGCACCAGTTGAACTGAACAAATTGTTGAATTTATATCAAGTTTTACCTCTAAAATGACCATTTCTCATCATCACAATTATGCTACTTACTACTAATATTTAGTGATAACTTGTGAAAGTCCTGTTCTCCCTTTCATCATTTCACAGCAAATTTTTTGAATTTCAAAAAAAACGTGGAGGCAAACTACACCCACCCCTACTGAACTCAATTTGGCCATAAGAGCTTTAAATCGATCTATGTTTTTAACCTAAAATCAGCTTGAATGAAATTACTGATTTAAACACTGATTGTGAGCATAATCACATTCACAGAAGGTTCCTATTCCATAGATTCTTTCATATTCCTGTTTTGCTCATTATAACACAGATAGATCTAACCCCCGAAGTATCTGTAATTAGGTTCATAACACAGATCTTTGAAAGTGCTTAATTTTAGCAATCTCTCCACTTTGTAGTCACGTTCAGAAAATTGAGCTGCATTTTTTTCAAAAAAATATTATTTAATCACTAAATCACATATGCAAATTAGCTTATTATATATGCAAAAAAGTATGAAAAAACCTTTTTGTCATATGCTTCTTAATTGATGGTCAAGATGAAGTTGCAGCTGTTATTAGTTACTGAGATACAGTAATCACTGATATACCATGGGAGGGCAGGCTATACTGTCATTAAACATAGGCCCACACCCCACAATGCTAACATGCTGTCAACTTCGAATGTTCTACGACAGAAGGTTAGCATCCATTGTTAATAAATGTTGTCAACCATATAACAACTTAAGTAAAGAAAGAAAAGCACACGCAACACACACACACACTGAACTCTAAAAGAAAACATTCTTTATTAGCAAGGGACAAAGTTTGTCCTCAAAGACGCGCCTTTTTTTAAGGTTTTGCTCATTTTCAGAAAAAATGATGGGTCAAAATGCATAAAAAAAATTAAATTCTCATTTGCCTTCTCCATTTCTTCTGAGATAAAGCTTGTGGGTCGGCTCAACATACCCAATGGCTCAACTAGCCCACTCTCCCCCAGTGGCGGCACACGGTGGGGGGGGGGGGGACAGGGGCGACCCCCCCCCCTCTTTTGTTTTCCTCCCCGGTCAGAACGAATCGCGATTTTGGGGGGCCAAAAATCCTGAAATTTTGGCAAATATTGGCGATTGTGGGGCCAAAATTTGGAATTTGCCCCCCCCCCCCAAGTTCAACGTGTTGCACCCCCCCCCCACCATTTCACGGTTTCCCACCAGAAATGAAGTTATAATGGGCGGGTACATGTATGGTGGGTTTCTGTAAGTTTCCATTTCCCTAATTAATACACAATCAACATTCTGTCCAGCTTCAATTTTCTTGACAGAAGGTTAGCACACTTGCATCAAAATATGGGTGAGCCTTTTGTTTTTTTTTGGGCCAAAGAAGGGATGGTGTTGTGATGTGAGGCTTCCCTGGGGTGCACTTCCTAAAAATAGGTGACGGGATGTGCGGCACATTGAACCCCCCTTATTTTAAACATGCTGTCAATGAAGACCCCCTTTTTTAAAAAACCTGCAAATTCAATAAAGGCCACCCCTTTTTAAACCTGGTTGTCATGAAAGACCCCTTTTTTAGCCTGTCACTGAAGACTCTCCCCTTTTTTACTCTCAGTTGATGCCTCCCATTTTTACAATCAAATGTCCTGATTACCCCCTTATTTCTATTTCATGCTCTCACAGAAAGGCCCGCTTTTTAATGTTATAACACTATAAACCTGGGTTTGAGTGGTTAGAATTTGCCCGATAATGACCCCCCCCCTTTTTTTTCATCAAAATGTGAGAGCTCAGTGATTGCCCCCCTTTTTGCATCCTCCTCACCAAATGACCCCTTTTTTCCCTTAAGTTCCTCAGCGAATGCCCCCCTACTTTTAAAGTCCAATCCGCACATCTCCGTCACTTTCATATAGGGCCTATGAGTTCCCTCCCCCCCCCCCCCGGGGAGCTATGGGGCCGGGGGGTATTGAAGTAAGGAGTGGTACGTCTTATGGAGTGGTCATTTGTAAAAATGCAATGCAACATTCGCTTAAGGCAAAATAACTGACCGAAGGTTACGTCACTGGGCGTGTCCGTGTTTTGGTTCTGTGGTGGTGCCGGGCATTGTTGTTAATATGTGGTTTATAGGGCCCTGCACCTATGGGGTATTTGCAAGTCACAGTGTTACTAAACACATACAACTACAACAATCTACATTCGCTGAACATAACTCTCTGACAGAAGTTAGCATCGCATAGTCTTATGAGGCATACTAATGTAATATAACAATATGGAGTTCAGTTTTACTTAAACACATACAATGCTATCATTCTCATGAACATGAACTCCCTTGACAGAAGGTTAGCAATCGCATATTCCTAAAGGCATAAATAGGCCTATAAAACATATCTGGGGTGGTGCAAGTTCGTGTTCTAACACATACAATGCTAACATTCTCTGAAGC
This sequence comes from Ophioderma brevispina, assembly GCA_023653785.1. NCBI lineage: Eukaryota > Metazoa > Echinodermata > Ophiuroidea > Amphilepidida > Ophiodermatidae > Ophioderma > Ophioderma brevispina. Next base: position 38,228 of record JAMKCH010059126.1, on the reverse strand, counting down.
CACATGAACTCTCTGACAAAGGTTACAATCGCATAGTCCTATAAGGCATTTAGGCCTATAAAACAGTATATATATTGAGGTTTTTGCAAGTCACGTTGACTAAAATGCCCCATGTCACTGGGGACAAAGCGGAAGTAAGGCAACAACATCTTCGAAAATCCTTCAAAACTGTCCCAAAATTGCACACACTGATCTGGCAATTTGGTGAACATTTTGAGCAATTTACCGTAATTTTTCGCGTATTCGCAAATTTTTAGCTATCTTCTGCATTTTCACCTAAGTCCCCCCAGACATGGGCCTAGACACATGATACAATGCGAACATTCTCTGAACAGACTCTCTTGACAGCGGAAGGTTAGCAATCGCCATAGTCTAAATGAATAAAATAGCCCATATATAACACCTTAATGGAAGTGTTTGGCAAGTTTCATTGTTTACTAACCCCACATACAAGCTCATACAATGCTAACATTCTCTGAACACTTAACGCCTGGACAAAGGGTAGCCGCATAGCCCCTATAAGGCATAAATAATATAAAAATTATCTATGGGGTTTTTGCAAGTTCAGTGCCGGGGTTCAGTGGTACAACAGATACATAATGCTAACTTTCTGGAACATGAATCTCTGACAAAGGTTGCATCGCATATAGCCCTATAACTTAAATAAGTCCTATCTAAAACATTATATATAGGGGTGTTTGCAGTTTCAGTGTTACTAAACACATACACTGCTAACATTCTCTGAACATGCCACTCCTTTGACAGAAGGTTAGCATCGCATATAGCCCTATAAGGCTAAATATTATAAAACCTAATATGGTGTTTGTTGCAGTTAATGTTACTAACACATTACAAGCTACCTTCTCTGAACATGACTCTCTTGACAGAAGTTAGGCATAATTGCATAGTCCAAAAAGGCATAAACATTATAAAACATTAACGACATATTTATCACAGGAATACAAAGCACAATCCCAATAAAGTGAAAGCGAATTAAAAATTCAAAATTTAGACCTTCTGTAATGAAGTCGTTACTTCTGAGTTTCACCCCCGGTGTCACTAATGAGCCTGATCCATAATTCCCATATGCCTAATGAAGGAATAACTACTATACCTTCGCTGAGCATGTTGTGTGTGTATTGGGTGTTGGTGTTAAGAAGTTGTGTTGGTCTGAGACGATATTCGTCGCAGTGTTGGGTGGTTGAGTTTTGGGGAAGTGAACTTGAACATTCAATGTTACTAACAAACACAATGCTACATTCTGTCAACTTTGAACTAGCTTGACAGAAGGTTAGCCTTAGGGATATAGAGGGCGCTACTTAAGAACTAACTTTCTGTCCTCTAATACACACGTTCACTCTCTGGGCGGCCGGCCAATTTAAACTACTGCCCTCATTCGGCAATGCAAACTACCTGACTTGCCACATTTAGGTGCAACAAGAGCTAACAAGGAATTTAAGGCACTCATGGCTCATAAAGTAGTGATTTCGAATACTAAGTAGATTTCAAAATAAGTGAGACCTCATTAAAAGTTTTTATGTCTCTTCCTTTTCACCGTGAGAAATAAGAGGAATTATTTTTAATGGCCACAGGTAGAAAAGTATATGGTACTCATATCAAGTATAGAAGGTAACTAGTAACAATGTTGAACATAAAGTAGCCCTACATGCATTTAGATAGGTTGGGATGTTTCATTTGAAGTATCAGATGAAACCCCAAATATTTCTTACCTGTTTTATTTGAATTTGGAACATAACTTACCTTGACACTACAATATAATTCTTTATCACAGTACTGGGGAAATAATGCATTCCTATGCAACACACATCGCATCAACAAACGTTTTTTATTGGGGCCATCAAAAGTGGGGGGGGCCAACTTGTATAAGATTCAGCACAAAGCGTATTGACAAGTCCTTCTATCATTACGCCTGGTAGAACTGAATCATCATTTTCCCGAAGACCGATCTGTTAAGGAACTTTGTACCATGGACGCAATATGTTTTGTGATGGGCAACAAAGGCCTGGTCTCTACATGGCCGGGATTGAACCCTCACCCTATGGATACGTATGGAGTCTCACGTACACTGTAAAACAATAACAGTGCAATTTACAGGAAATATTGTAAAAACTTCCCAAAACTTACATTAATTGCTGTAATTTGGAAATACAGGAAATACTGTAAATTTTATGTCCATTTTTCCAGGCCTATAATGACAAAAGCTAAAAGTGAAGAAAGTTTGAGTAACAACATCATTATACACTACTATGAATTTTTCAATTCTACCAATTAAGTACTAAAAAAAAAAAATAATACAGGGAAAAATAGGCGCTAAACTGTAAATTTTACAGGAACATCCGGCAGTAACAATTCTGCCAACAAACTTCCGTAAAATAGCTACAATATAGCTTTACAGGTTTTCATTCAATTTACTGTCTATTTTTACTTTGTGTCATCATTTTACAACACCTGTAAATTTTACAGTATATGCACGTAAAAAATTGTGGATAGGCTATATACTAATTTCGGGTGTTCGTCAGTGCTTTTTATTCTTCAAAAGCTTCAAAGAATCTGTAGGGTTTTATAACAAATCAAAATGCAAATCCTGAGAAATTCCATCCTCATAAATTCGCCTTGGTTTAAAATAAGCACTTACGCGACATATTTGTGTGGACAAGTGACAGGAGGGAGTATTTTGATGATATATAATTTCTCTCAAATTGACTGGATAGGTTATAGACCACCTAGCTATACCGAGAGTGGTTTGGAAGGTTTATTGACAAACAAGTGACAAAGAAACTGCAAACCTTGTCTTGAGCCTGCCTGCGATCGTAATCGGCCCTATAGAAAACTCATGCTGTTGAATTTGTTGTGCATGACATAAAATACTAATCTATAAAAGACGGCGTATTCGGCTTATTCACTTCAGGTTAATCTAATTACATTGGTAAGCATTCCAAAGATGCACCAAAAAAAACGGGTTTCAAAAAAATAGGGCACTTCTTTCTGGTAAAGAAAGCCGGGAAGGGGAGGGGAATTTTTTAAGTTGTTGGTTGTGAAGCTAGGGGTCATGGCGCCAAAGGCGGGCTGGCCCCTAACTCTGCCTGCCCCTGACCCCCACCCCTCTCCCCCTCCCCCCTCCCCCGCTATGAATTTGTGGTTACCAGAAAAAATCAGGCCTGGAAAAACGGTTATGTTTGGGATAGGGCCTACTTTTGATGAACACAAACCAATACTGATTTGATTAATTTACATGAATGATTCCACTTAGCCTATTTGTCAATTTTCATGAGTTTTTAAAATAGGGTGATTCCCCCCAACCCTCCCGTCCAAAAGGGCATATCTAGTCCCCTATATAATCTGGAATATATCTCTAAAACAGTTTCTGGCCATATTCCTATCAAATAACATTAGATATGTTGAAATGGAATTTCCGGGGGGAATTCACCAATGAAAAAGAAAGAAAAAGTGAAACAATAATTCGAAAACGTGATACCGCTTATCCTATAGATATATCCGGGAGCTCACATGCATAAGTCTAGATTCGACGTCATGATTTACTCCTGATCCTGCACGAAAAAAAAAATACGCAGACGTTAATTTCAGGGATTTTCCCTAGGAATTTTTCAGGGCAGGATATTTGGAACAAATAATCGGGCAACACTGTAAATAAGAAGAAATGGCAGGGGCTTCTCGGTGCTAGGAAACCAGTGAATTTCTCTCACGCTCTTTGCAAACTCACAAATAATTCAAGGTGATGTAATAAATATTGAGATTTTTGAGAATCTCCTCCTAAAATACAATGAACTCAGTCGTTACTGTCATCTGCAGCCATGGTAGCTGAGCTTGTACTCATCATGCCAGAGCAGACCTTCGCTTCAGTTCTGAGGAGAGCTTAGCTCCCGATCTCCTACAGCTCTCCTGAGCAGTCCTTCAGGAGCTCCATAAATTGAGCTCCTTATTACTTGACAGCCTGTGCTTTTGTATGACATTTACTAATTGAGCTCCTGTTGAGGCTCCTAATAAATCAAGGAGCGTTATTTTTCATAATTGAAGGCCTGCAGGAGGTGTATGACAGTGGCAGACTGGCATTTCAAAGAGACCGTAATTTGGGAACCCCAAGATTGATCGAGAAACTCTATCCCGCGATCCCGTTAACTGTGCCAGTTGACGGATCTAGACACTATTGTAACTTTGGGGACCGACTAGTCCGTTCAGAACCAGACCTCGAGCGCGCAGCGCGAGGTCTGGGAAAAAGTGTATTCAAAATGCTTTAGTATTTCATTACCGTACAAATGCTGCGAGAACTTTTTTTATCGCAGTTTATCCCCCATTCCCCGGGTATATTTGAAGCATTTGGCCCTCGAAACGGAATTCTATAAATACCTGAGACTATCCTGAGTTCTAGTATTCACTCTAATCACAGATTTTTTACCTCTTTCATGTCAAAATCCAACGAATAAATTTGCTTCTCAAAGCCCTAAATGTCTTCCAGTGCGGATCAACAAACGCTGACGGCTCTGGTTCCATGTAGTCCATCTAGAAGGACTCTCGTTTTCCCACTGACCTCGCCACCGAGCGCGGAGTGGCTATAGGTCACAAGGGGATGGACTCAGGGAGGAACGAGGCGAGAGTCCTTCTAGATGGACTATGCGAGACGGGTCAGTCGACTGGAATTTCTAGTGCCATTCGGTTGTACATGGGAAAACTTTCTTTAACCAGAAAAGCTGGTGCTGTGGAATAAAATTTAGATAAGAGTTCAATGCAGCTGTAGGGATACGAAATAGTGAGTAAATTTAAACTAAAACTTTCGCCAATAAGATCATTGCTCACCCTCGGGCTTCGCCAGCCCTCGGCGTAGTTTTCCGAGGTGAGCAGTTGATCACTAGGACCGACACTATTGTAAATTTGGACGGGCATGTCATAGCCTAACCCAAGGATTGCATAGCAGCATGTTTTGTTGGGCGATCCTGTCGTTGGGGTCCACGATCATTAAAGGGAAGAAAAAAATACTTTTTCATCAGATTTAAGCTAGCCAACCAGTTTAAATAGCTCCCTTTAAGCTTTTCCAACAAGGTTAAATCGTTGGAAGGAGGGCAGGGCGTCAATTTATGCGGGAAATTATGGGGTAAAATAACAAGGTGAAAACAATTTTTGATTTTTTTCACCATTATGGTGAAAACATCAATTTTTGTCAAGTGTTTTGGCTCAAAACCACTAAAAAAATGCATCAATTTTTTATCGTACTAACGGTATCGACGTAGCGATAATCTGTTACTGGAAAACGAGGTTAAATTGTGGAGAGGGCAGGGCTTCGATTTACGAGGGAAATTATGGGGTAAAAAAACAACAAGGGTTTCAGAGCAATCCGCCATTTTCTATCGATGAAACATTCGATCAATGATGCCAAATGGTCGCTTTCATAAGTGGTCTGTCAAATATAGTGGAGATATTACATTTTCCCACAAATTAGTTCAAAGTAAAATATTCAGTAAGTACTGAATGTATGACAAAAAATTGGTGTCATTTGTAGCGAATTTGGTTCTTTTCTTAATGCAACATGTTTTAAAACACAAGAAATATTTGATATAACCCAGGAGCTAGCACACTTTGTAACACATCTCAAGTACAAAAGGTTTGAGTGATTAAATATGGTGCTTGCCTGACAGAAAACCCCTGAAACACGATCGTAAGTGTTGCAATGGCCTTAAGGAGAGGGGGCCCCAGACAAAAGATTGTAACAGGTCAAATCTTAAATTGATCCAATCCTGTTGAAAAGGCACACCATGTTATGTGTCTAACCATAAGGATCAAGAAAAGGTATAGTTTGTAATATGTCAGCTAAAGTTTCAGAGTTGATAGGCTAAAAAACAGCAAAAATAAAAAATAGGGTCAGTTCAGTGGTACAGGGGTTAAAATTTAAAGTTGCTCCGATTTGGATACAAAATGGTGACAAATTATTGGGGGGTAAAGGAGTAAAAGAAAAAGGAATAGGTTTGAAAGTCTAAATGCTTAGTTTACGATGTAGGGGGCACAGAGGTCAAACGGTCCATTGCCATTCAATGGGGCCTGACCTTGTTTCCCCCCTAGTTCTTAGCAAGGCTTTGAGACACTCAAAACTATTCCTATTTTAATCCCATGAGCTCCACCAAACCAATTTGCGCCATTTTTTATTCAAATCGAACAACTTTACAAAATTTGACCCATATACAACTGAATTGGACCCATTTATTGATGTTTTTTTGCTGGTTGTGGGGGGTTTTGGGCTGTTTTTTTAGGGCCTCTAGCTCGGTAACTTTACGTTGTAGATAGTACAACTATACCTTTTCTGAATCCTTATGGTTTGACACATAATATGTATACTTTTCAAACATGACTGGATATCAATTTAAAAATTTGACCCCTGTACAAACTTGGTCTTGGCCCCCTCTCTTTAAGGCACCACTGCGGCACTTAAGAATCGCGTTTCATGGGTTCCTGTCAGACTGTCTACATATATTGAATCACTCAAACCTTTTGTACTTGAGAGTGTTACAAAATGTGTGCTAGCTCCAGGGCTAATATGATAGATAAATCTTACCAGGGTGGTTTCAAATTGTATAGGTGGAGGTATTTCATGACATTTTTTGTGTATTTAAATTCATTGTCAGCATGCGTATGCTGTTTTAGAAGAGGCTTACACTATATACTTTCTGGCTACACTGTTTTACTTATATTTTATTGGTTCAACTTCCATAGCATTAAGACACTTGAGCACCAGAAGTTTTGCTCTTATGGGTAATTTTATTTCTGATCACCCTGTATAATCAAAAGTACACAAGAGTATAGGTTATGAGTTTAGAAAGCAACTGCTTCCATTACCAATGACCAGGAAAAGATTACTCTGAAACGTAAGTATGAAAACTTTTTTATACATGTATTTACACTTAAAAATAAGATCATTTTGACCACCCTGTAGATTTAACACAAGAAATTGTGAACTCTTTTTCCTTGCTTGTGTGAAGGGCCTAAGTATACCTTTTGAATCCATATTTATTTTGATCTTACCATATTCATTCAGAAAGGGAAAAACACACAGTTCACCATGACAAGAAAAATATGATTTTTTTGTGTTTCACCCTGTATATTTCTGACCCACCCTGTATAACAGGTTGTACTTAGCTGTTTTGGCAACATTGTAATATAAGCTTTCAAAAATGTATACTTTTAAGGCTAATAAAGTTGATTCACAGTTTCCCGTTTCCCGGCTCCGGTCAGAACGAAATGCCGATCAAATAATTCATATTCCAAATAATCATTATTTCATATTTTCCAACTGTTTAAGACAAAAACGATTGTTTTAATGTGATCTTACTCACGAAGGATGCATTTTAAGCACTATTTACGATGATAGGGAGGGGGGGGGTAGAAGAATCGGAAACGTCCCATTTTCTAAGATCAATAACCAATTTACGTTGGTTCCCGGCTCCTTACCTACTTCCGTGTGTGTTTTCTATTAAACCACCGATTGATCGATTCCGCAGACAATATGGGTTTTCATTTGTTCAAAAACAAACAACTTCTCTCTACCTGTATAAAAGTTAAAAGTTTGTACCTACATCATCGAAAAAAGTTCTTCGAAACGCGGCATTTACCGAAGTGCCAATCCGTGCTTGAATTTTGATGACTACAATGTGGTTGCTTGCTTTGTGGATGTCAATGAAGCAGACTCGAGCGCCCTGCCCCCCCCCGCCCCGGATCAAGTTATGCCAATTTGGCGACAGGAAGAAGACATCAACTTTTCCCAACCTTGAGTGGGGGTGCGGGGGAGGGGCATTTTAATATATTAGAGAGAAAGGGTTCGAACAATTTTTTCGAGGATTGTAGGTGTGCTCAGACACTTGTTGTGTAGACTATAGTTGGTAAAGATTTGGGACCAAAGCCTGCTCAGGAAATGGTTGTGGTCTAAGTTTGTTAAAGATGTAAATGTAAGAAGCATAAAGTTGATTTCTATTTTATGCTTCCAACGACAATATGGTGCTTTAATTTATTTGTTCAAGAAAAACAAACAACTTCTATGCACCTGAATATAAGTTTGTATTCTATGATGTGCTCAGCCAATTGTGTAGACTATGAAGATTTGTGCACAAAAGAACGCATAGTACATTTCTATGTGAAGTATACCTCCAGAGACAACATGATGGCTTACGTGCTTTCCTTTGGTCTGCATGTACATGTATTGTAGTTGGCAAAAAATTGTGTTCAAGAAAACTGTGTATGCAAACAACATTTCTAAAGAAGTGCTTTATCAATTAAAGCACTTCTATGTGTACAAAATTTGTTAAATGAAGCGGTCATAAGTATGGGTATCGTGCCTCAAAACAAAGCATACTGCAGTTAACTTGGCATCAATAATGAAAATCTGAAAATAATGAATAATGAATAATGAAACATTCCCACTCAGTCATGAAAAAAAAATGAAACAGGAAACTGGGAGATAACTTCATTAGGCCTAATGGTGTAGAATGTATTGATTAAATTTAATACTTGTTGAATGAAAAAAGGCACAATATTTGTTATTTTCTACCATGTAATAGTTTTTAGGACCAACTTATGAAATGCGACCAAATGGGCTACTCTGATTGGTCAAAAGTCCAAAAATCTTTACGAGGGAGTATAGGCGATTAAGGAACTAAATTTGTTGGGTGAGCGTATAATGGAACCGCGTAAAGTCGGCGTGGACTAGCGTATCCTTGATCGCAGTACAATAAATGAGATACGCAACTTGTATTTGCGCTGTGCATTACGGCAATTAGATTTAGCTCACATTTCCCATCCGTACCCGAATGCATCAAAGGGAGGGAGTGTCGAGGATCGGGGGTAAGGAGGCCACTCTCGAAGCGGCAGCTGATAGCGTCAATTCCAATTTTAGTTAAAGTGGTGACCAAAACGCAGGTTTTTTTTTAAATTTAAAAGTACTTTTTTGAACAAATTAAGCTTTGCAGATAGATAATTGGACAAAACACACTAAGGGAGCTATTTGGAAGTTGCTGCTAAAGATTAAACTTGATGTTCAATTATAACACTATACTTGTTGAGGGACCCCATCAACAGGATCGCCTTTTGTTGACATCATTTACTGTTCACTTTCGTTTGCCAGTAGCTCTAGCTCAATACAAAGTAAAAGACTTATCGGAGACTTATTACTGGATAATATGTTACTGAGGGTGAGGTGGCCGCTGAACCGTCGGCATTGTATAGAACGATCGAGAGGCACACAGGTCGAGCCCCTCGAGAGTCGGGTTTCTGGTCATACTCAAATAGTTCCTAAAAAAAGGTCGGAAATAGGCATAATAATAAGTAGTGTTATAGAATTTCTCCTTGCTCCCGCCATTGCGTAGAATGTTGCAGGTGTTGCAATGCTGCCGGCGCCTCGTGGTTCGTAGAGTCATGTAATGGTGGTCCCATGTTCAGAGAGTCACTCTGAGCATGAAATTGCAGAAATCTGCAACATTTCTGGCCTGAAAAGACACCAAAACCCAATTGTAACATAAATAGTGAAATTACCTAATCGATAAAATACGATTCCGTTACTGGAAAACAGGGTTAATACTGAAAAAAAGAAGTGTATAAAAACGGGAAGAATTTGCGAGTAAAAAACACACTCGTTCGAAAGTGAAAGACGCAGGCGCGTAAACAGAACTGAGCCTACGGCGGGGCAAGACGCAAGAAGTTTCCCCATTTTTTTTTCGGCTCCGCTTCGCTCGCCGGGTAGACCCATAATTTTTTTCTAGACGGTTCGAAATTATAAAGATCAGGGCGGGGGGTGGGGGGGTGGGGTGGGAGACGAAACAGCTTTGATCTGAGAAACCCCACACAACACACTACTTTTTCTCCTTCCCCTTTAAGTATCTCTTCTCCTTCACCGGTTATGAGCTCTTTTCCCTTCTCTCTTGTCCCATTTATGAGCTCTGTACTTCTAATTCCCCGGGTCTGATATAGTTAACCATTCTTCCTGCCCTTGTCATTCTCTTTCCACCTCTCTCCCCTTCTTTTCGTCCCCATTTTTGCTTCTCCGTCCCCATTTTAGGTGTCCGGGGGGGCAGTCTGCCCCCCGATGGTTACGCACTAGTGAAGACGCCATTTTAAATGGTCCGAACTACTCTTGGAAACCGTCCCTTATTGGTCCAAAAGTTAGAGGGCCAACCAAGGGGCATTCGATTGGTAAACAGCGTGTTTTGGCATAGAATACGCACAAGCAGATGGGGGATGGCCGATTTTAAGTATCGAATTTTTTTATGTGGATGGATGACCCCTTGACCCCAAAACCCTGTCTGTTACATTTCAAACCAATTTTCAATCCGTATGATGCGAGAGCTAAAAATGTAATTTTGTAAGCCATATATAGGAGTACGTGATTAAAATTAATATTGGTTGACCAAAAATGGGGACATGTTGTGCTCATCTTTATGTGTTAAGAGTAGCTTTTCTCTGACATCAAAATGTAGACCACTTCCGGTAAAAATGTGGGGGTTCTGAGGGGATGAGGCTACATTGATATTAGCAAAAATTGCGCCATGCCCATTAAAATCCTGCGGCTGCTTGCACATAAATGCATGGATACTCAAAAGTTGCTCAGTATGATTCTTGATAAACTAAGTGGGAAATAGGCAGTGGTGGAGGGATGGGGCATTTAACCACTCCCATCTCTCCCCCCCCCCATTTTTTTTCTTGCACCCCCCCCCCCCGCGCATTTGGCAATTCAATCATTCGATTGGGGGGAACATGGTTAAAAATCTCCAAATCTTTGGATATTTTGCCCCCCAGAATTTCACTTTTCCCAATTTTTTTTAAACCCCCCCCACCTACCCCCCCCCCCCGTGCGGTCTGGAAATGGGATAAGAGAAGTGGGGTCTTTGGATGGTAACAAAGCCATGTTCCAAAGAATAACGGGGTCCTTGGGTGCAGGGACTTGGAAAAAGAGGGTTTAAAACAGCCCTAAAATTACCAACAGGTTTATGGCAAATCCCCACAGTAGGAAAGTAGAAAAAACAACTATCACTTTAATAAGGAGTGTTTCTGTGAGATGACTTATTTGACCCATTTCTTTCTGACACACTTATGAATTCAAAACGCTCTGTAATAAACCAGGGAGTTTCTGTAACCTGACCCTCTGACACACTTTGTCTCTGACACTTTCGGAAATCTTCACGGAATAAACAACGCGTGCTTTATACTGTATTCATAGATTCTCCAACATCAAGAACTTTGGAGACAAGCAAGACTTTTTTCCCAAGTTGTTCAAGGATAATAGGTCATGGGTCTCTTAAAAAAATCTCATTCCCTGGAAGGCTTGTGTCCCTGTCAAATCCGCGGTTGGTCAGCGGGAGTCGTAGTTTGGTGATGTTTGATAATATTTTGGCCGCTGTTTTTTTTTTGAGGCACGTTGCGTTTGATTTAATTGAAATTGTCCAAAGGTCACATAGGGAGTCATCAAGGTCAATCTGTGTCACAGCCCCACATTAGTCATGGTCATGGTTATTTTTGATGTAACCTTGGTGCCCAAAAGCTGTTGATAGCATCTTATGTGCCAAAGAATGTAAGTTTTATAATTTTTCACAAAATGGGGTCAAAGTTCCAATCATGTTTTCATCAAAGGTCACTTTGTTTACAACACATACAGTCCTTGGGCATTGGTATTTTCTGACCAGTATAAGGGTAATCAGAGTCGATGCGTAAGGGAGAAATGAGCAATTGTTAACCTTTGTTTATGGCCCCACTCCGAAAAAGCCCCCTATGTGTCTTCTGCTAAAGCAGGCGACCCAAAAAGCTGTTTCAATCATAGAAATGGATAGATATTCACACATATATTCACCAAAGTTGCTGAGAATGAGTGGTCCATGGGGTGTTTCACTAGGTCAAGTCATTTGCAGGAATTTTGATTTTCTCCCCTTTGTTCATTTCTAATCTTCTCTGAATAAGTTCTTCACATGATTTGTGTTCATTTCAGGCACATGGGGAAGAAAGGAAAAAGAAGGCGAAGGGAAGAAGGGTGATGGTAAGAACGAAAAAGTGGCAAGAAGAGTGGCAGCAAAAAGCCAGCAGAACCTCAGATGACCATCAGAGAAGCCATTGTTTTTATAGCTTATCAGTAAAGGTATTATGGGCTAAAAATAGTTAGATAATAGATCCCTGCTCACTTTTGTACCACCATGTCCCCTGGTTTTTTGGGTGTCACCTGCCTTAGCAGGCAAGACACATAGGGATCACTTTGTCCACTGCTGTCTGTTGATGTCTGTTGTTGCTGTGAAAAAAGGTTAACATTTGCCTGTAATCTCTGTATACTTTGATGGATTTCAACCAAACTTGAGTCATAGGTGCAACATGGGATCCCTCATTTGTTGATAAGTTCAAAAGGTCACATACCAAGGTCAAAGGTTACATGAGGTCAAGTTGTAAGATAGGCTGAAAATATAAAATTGACTTTCACCCTCGTCTACCTACTCCCCCCGGGAGTTTTGTTACAAAAAATGGCTCAAGTACACAAGGGTTAATTGAAAAATTGAAGTTCAATTAGAACCAAACTTAGTTTATGGATATTACACAGAAACCCTCATTTGTTTACAAGGTCAAAGGTCACATAATCAAGGTCAAAGGTCATATGAGGCCTATTATTCACAAACTGCGATGACAGGCGACACTAGCGGTTTAAGGACCGCGATGTATTTTTATATTGTTCTAATATGCAGGGCTGGAAAAAATGCCAAATTTCCCAGGAACACAATCAAAATTTCCCTCCAAGATTGCAAAATTTCCCTTCATGACAAAAATTTCCTTTCAAATAGGAAGATTTCTTGGGAACCAGGTTTCCAGTTCCCGCACTTTTTCCAGGCTTGCTAATATGGAAGAATGAGTTCTCTTTATTTTTTGTAATAGGGAGTAGGTACCAGGACTTTTTTGGATTTTTTTTTTGCTGGCCTCCAGAGAGGCCAGCTTAGAGATCAGATTGGAAAATGACCTTTAACACGTAGCTACGAAAATATTTTTACAATTAACAGCAGCAAAGTAGTCACTGAAAATTCATTTAACCAACAAATTGATTTAATCAGTTTTATTTGCTACTTTCATTCACATAGTTATGGGTTTAAACTGTTTATTTATTACATTAATAGCTTTTTCCTATTTATTAATTATATTCATAATTTATTATTCATGACTTATTAGGAATGAGCAAGACACATATATTCAAGTGTAGTCTTGCTCCCATTTTGTTTCGAAATCGTGTATTTTGCTGTACGCATTCAGGGAGCAGAGAGTCTAGAAAACTGGATCTCGCCCAAAAACAATCGATGACCCACGCCTTATGATCTATGATCTCTCTTTGTTTCCGTGACCGATGTGTGGAATTGCTTACGCCTGTGAACTTCTTTGATTTTGTGTCCTTTATCAGGTAAAAACTAATATTTTGCGTATCAAAAACATGCAATGATAGCATTATGGAAGTACGTAGAGCAACATTCATGTTGCTCACTGTATTTATAGGTCTAATTTCTGTAGCCACATTGACGAACACTTGCTGCTGCAAGTGCAATGCACAAGGTACTATTCGGAGAACGACTCATGGCAAGCGTACAATATTGTGTTTGGGCTTTTCAGATACAAACTGGTGCTTCACATTGCAGATTCTTCTATGTTTTTTTCACAGAAACACTCAATAACTCATTGAAAACCCAGACATTTCTTCACTTGTGTTTTCTTTTGTCTACATCACCTTCCCAACCCCCCACCCTTTCCTGCCTCATAATATGCTACAAGGTTCTTCCAATCTCATACCAAAGCAACCTGCATCGGAGGCCAGCATAGTTTTTTTCCAAATACCTTGTTTTTTTTACATTTTTGGACACAAAGCATAATGTGCAGGTTTTGGTTATGATCTAAAGATATGGTGTCTGGGAAATGCTCTCAAAACAAGTCTTGTCCCCTTAGGAAAAACCAGAAAAATAATCTATAAATTGCCAAATTGTGTACTAATTTCAGGATTCCAAAAAAAAAAATTCACTCCCCATGGCCCCTTGGGGAAAAAATCTGATACTGTCACTGTATTAAACTGTTGGTACTTTCCTTTTTTTTTAATCCTGCCCTTAAACATTTCTACCTCTCTTACATATAGGATAAATGTCAAAGAGAAAGCCCTGGAAGATTTTATGTATGAAATCAAAGGTCTAGAGGAAACTAATGGCAGACATAAAGAAAGGGTAAGTATTCAATGGAAATCAGAAGATGAAGCAATATTAAAGACTTAGTGCAATACCTACCTACTCCCAAAACTGTACTTCTCTATACCCCCCCCCCCCACACACACACACACACCCCACCAATGGCAGTAGAAGTATTGAAAATATAGGGGATGAACACTTGTGCCCCTATGGGTTTTTTGTGGTCACAAAAATTTAGTAGGACATGTCCCCTCTACCCTCTTCTCCCTTGCTTCTGTTGTCTGTCCCCCACGCACACATGCACACATACTACACAATGCATATAATAGGTCTGTAATTATACATTTTTGGTATTTTTTATTTTATTATTATTAACAAATGGTTAAAAAGTTCACATAAAACCCAGGACATGGTCATCATGCCAAAAAGAAAACAAAGGCGTAGACATTACACATATCATATACAATTACAATCATGGAAAATTTCCCATTAAAATCTAGTATTTAAACCCAGATCAAGTACCATTATTTTTGAGGTCCGCTTTTTAGGGTGTTGTCGACAAGGCTTTGTCGACATAGTGTCGCGAATTGTATTTCTTCCTTGCTGTCGACCGCATGGACTGAGTGTCGCTCAAAATCTAGTTATAAAATTACCTTATATAAGCTTAATAACCATCGCCGATATTTAGCGATTTCCCTCACCAATTTTCCATATGTTTTCAGCTATCTTTTAGGTCGTGCGTTCTGCTTCGCCATCTTTTTTTTGCAAAACAAATCCAGTTACCACTGCGCATGTGTGCTACGGACGGGGAAATCCGTATTACAGTAGTCGCACGTGACTCCCTGACTGACCCTCGTGAGCCGAGCTGACTTTTGGCAATAATCGGAAGTCTGGAATAATGTCAAAAGCGATGGGAAGAAAAAAGGAGTGGAATATCACCAACGTATGTTACAGGTACGGCCGCTGTACTTGTAGTTTTCCAGCTAAAAATCTTACATATTTTTGTACGTTAAAATGTACAAGATTTCACCGTTAACTCCTGTCATATCATTTTAAGACAATATGGTTGGAATAAAAGCTTATTTGCTGGCGGTCATGCGATGTTCAGGGTGCTGATTTTGTTCCATTCACTCACTACAATACTAGGCCCATGCGCTTACAGTAGTACACGTTGGGTGACTCCGTCGTGTACATGCCAAACATGAACATGGCGAACTCCTAGTGACGTAAATCGTTTAGACTTTTTGTCGACACCTTGTCAACGTCGGATCTTGAAATTTGACGATTGTCGACAATAAAAATCCTACTCGACAACAACCCTAGTAGCTTTCCACTCTTCCAGATGGTATAAGAACCCAGTAAAGCAAGTTTGTAATTTTGTATATTGCTGGAAATCTCCCTCCCTGGGTGTGTTCTAGTTTGCCTTTCAAGCAACATACATGCTCACCAGACATACCTACACTCTAAGAAAAAAAGGTGCGAAAAAGGTTTTAAACTTGTCCTCTATATGGAACCCTGTAAGGTTCTTCAACAAACCAAAATAGTTCTTTAACTGCTGTTAGGAACCCTTTTGGGTTCTCAGAGTTTTAAGAACCATTTCTGAGGGTTCCATTCTTGAAGGTTCCATAAAGGACAAGGACAAAATAGGGTTCTCTAAAGCCGTATTTTTTCTTAGGAGTATAAGGCACCATTATTTTTAATAACGGACTACATCTCATCCTTTATCTAATACTTACATGGCTGTGTGTGCTCAGTGAACATGATCAATATGAAAGCATTTTCACAGGTAGTTTTTTTGAGTGAAAACGGAAGGTAACCTCTTCTTTATTTTCTTTATAAGAATGAACGTCTCAAAGAAGAGCAGCTCTTTCACATCCGTAACTTACTGAAGCAAGCCAAGGAAAGAGACAAGGAATTGGAGCAAGTTGACATTGTCAACAAGGAACAGGTTGATGAGGCACTCCAGGAGAAGTGGAAGGCAGCACAAGATGAAGAAAGGAAGATCGATGGTAAATTGGTCTTATGTTTTGAATTGCTCATATATTGTCTTAACCCCTTTCCCTGGACCCGTGCTAGGCAAATTCTTGGGCCACACACAACAGGGACTTTAGGGATAAAGATTGGCAATTACTGACCTCCCGTCGGCAAACATGTATGGGCAGACGAGCTGATATCGGGTTGCAGTTTCATTGAAAAACAGCTTCGAGGCGAGAAACTCTGGCTAGAAATCTAGAGCAGGCTCCAGTCAGAATTGCTTTATCTCGCTAGCTTTGAGCAATGGTTCAACTTCACTGTGCTAAAACAATGGAACCGCTGAAGCGAATCTGGGCTAGAAGTGGCCCAAAGTCTGGGGAAAGTGCTAAAGGACTGTGGCCCAATTGCTGATCTTGTCCCCTGCACCTCAGATTTTCTTGGAAGTGGTCAAAATACTTGTGCTTGAAGAAAGCTACTGTGAAATCTTAGTGCTAAGAGATGTTTGGTTTTGATATTACAAGCGAAAAAGTATCTCACTTGGGTCAACCAATTTTACCAATTTTAAATTGGGCCACCCCTTTTAAAGGTGAGTGACCCAATCAACAACCTCGTCCCCCACTCTACTCCATTAAAATTGAGATTTTGGTATCAGAAAAAAGCTCATATTTTTCTAATTACCCCAGTGAAATTTTAGGCTCAGGAAACATTTCTTTTCGATGTTATGAACAAAAACATCTACAAATGTGGCATACCACATTTATTAACACACACATGACTATGTGCCACATTTTTACTTCTGCTTTCAAAATGGCTGGACCGATTCAACTCAAAGTTTGTAATCATATGTTTTTGCTGATATGCTTCTGTGTGAGTGAAAAAATATCATAGGAACAATCGGACAGCGATTGGGTCTTCCACCTTTAAATTCCACTTATTTGCTTAAAGCAACATCCAGTATGAACTTACTAAGACATACACAGATGGAAATATAGCAATATTGGTTTCTGCCTGGCACAATGCCAAATGTTAAAAATAAATAAAATAATTCTACAATAGATCTATTCTCTTATTATCCCCCTGGCTTGAAAAGCAGAGGGGGATATTGCGAAGGCACGCGTGTATGTATGTATGTATGTGTGTATGTATGTATGTATGTGTGTGTTCCAGTTTGGTTAGCTTTTCTAACCAAGGTTAGGTTTTTGTTTTTCAGGTCGCCTTCGAAAAGTTGAAGTCCGATTGAAACCAGACTTGGGGTTAAGGTGTAATAGGGGTTCTTTCATATGTGCATGATGTCAAAGGTCATGGACAAAGGTCATCTGAGGTCATGTTCCAGACTGCCATCTTGCCAGGGGGATGACGCAAGTTTACTTGCTGTATTTTTTTATCATGCTGGACTGTTCCTCTGAAGTCCTTTGTGTAGTATCATATGGAATTATTTTATCATTTGATGAAGAAATTTATAATAACAGGGAGGAATCAATTATAAGGTGAAGAAATTGGTAGTGAATGATTATACTCTATCTACTTTCTTCAATTTTTGTTGTTGGTATTGATTGAATGATGATAAAGTCAGCTGCGTCACATTTTTGACTTTTTGCAGAAATTTGGCATATATGTTTGTTTTGTTCTACTCTACAAATTTCAAAACTCAAAGTGGCTTAATTGGCAAGATATTAATAAATTATGTTGTATTGCAAAACCGTAAATTGTCCGCATCACATAACGATGTATTTGTCAAAAAATCTATTCTGCGGAGGTCCCCACAGCATCGTATCTAGCTGCATTTCGACGTATTCGCCGTCTTCTCAACATGGGAAGTATTTCTTTTCTTGTTAAAGTGACAGGAGGAGATTTTTTTTTTTGAGGATACTAAAATTTCTTTCTTTCAATTATAAATCGAAGTAAGGCACCTTAAGTCTCCTTTGTTTCTAAAAAATAATGTCAGCATAACAGTGGACCACCAATTACATACTTTCTGGCCTATTTCCCAACTTTGCACTCCCCCACAGTCCGTTTTTATAGAAGTGTGCCACTTAAACCCATCGGATTCACAGGGTGTTCTGCAGCAGCTGGTTATATATTAACCAAACACATGGTAACTCATGAATAGATTCATGGGAGGAGATCCAATTTCAAAAGAAACCATACCCAGACCTTTTTTTTTTTTTTTTTTTTTAAATCTATTCTGCGGAGGCCCACAGCATCGTATCTAGCTGCATTTCGACGTATTCGCTGTTTCACATAGTGAAGTATTTCTTCTTGTTAAAGTGACAGGAGGAGATTTTTTGAGGATACAAATTTCTTTCAAATTATAAATCAAAGTGAGCACCTTTAATGTCTCCTTTGTTTCTATAAAATATGTCACATAAAGTGGACCAAAATGACATTACTTCAGAACTTATGAAATAAAATAGTAAAGTTTTTATAGTGTGCCACTTAACACTTACTGTGCTCAAGTGATCGAGATCTCGATCAAAACATGTGGCAGGTATTATAAAATGCTGCCTTTGTGTACATAAGAGGTGTTAAACCCATCAGATTCACAGGGTGTTCTGCAGCAGCTGGTTATATATTAACCAAACACATGGTAACTCATGAATAGATTCATGGGAGGAGATCCAATTTCAAAAGAAACCATACCCAGACCTGGACATTGAACCGTCGTGGTCATCATTTGCTATTGAATATAAGCTTATGATGCCTGTATTCCAATAAAAATACATTGCTACGAATCTGAAGGTCCCAGGTTCAAATCGTGGATGGTCAGTGAATTTTTCACTGACTTGTCATTTATGTTGTGGTGTGGTAGAAGTCTAAAATTCTTCATAATATAAATTACCTACATGTTTGAGCTTATTTCTTATTGCTACGAAACAATTTATGTTCTTAAAATTTATCTGTAACATTCATTGATCAACAGAAAGCATGTTTGCTACTGAAAATCTAACAGGTTTTGCATTTTTGAAAGGTGAAAGAATTAATTTGTTGAGGGAAGTTTGACGTAAAATAATTACCACGCACAAGGCCAGCTAATTTGATGCAGTGGTCCTTGGGTAGTGCCCCACATGTTGATGACCTCATTTGACCTTGGTGACCTCATGTGACCTTTGTCCCCATTCACTAACTGCAACAGCAGATGACACATGCATTCAGTGAATGCTGTATTTTTTCTTTAAAGTATCAAAACCAACTCTGTTTAATTTGTTTCTATGTCACAGACTTGAATCTTGAGATTGAGAAGAAAGATAAAGAACATGATGAGTTGAAGCAGACCGTAGCTATGTGGCAGGAATACAAGGAAGCTGGTCGCCATGAGCACGCCAAGCAGATCAAGCTGCTTGAGGAAGAGTTGGTTGATATGCAAGCTAGCTTCGATGAGATGAAAGGTAAAAATGACCAGTTATGATTGGCTGCTGCTGTTGAGTGACCTAAGCTGATGAATTGAGTAGACTTTATGGAATAAAGTGCAATAACACATGTAAAGGCTGCCCAATTCATCAGGGTCACCAGTGACCCAAGGTCACTAAATGGTCGATCACATCTGCTGCAATTAGTTCAGTTGGCATTTAGCTCAGTCGGTAGGGCACTGGGCTCTGTTGCTTTACATTGTTCATTCTGGTGTATCATTTGTGTTGTGAGGTTGCTATCAGTGATTTTATGGACCTGAATACAATCAAATTCATCTAAAATTGGCATTTCTGAAACAAGCCTAAACCCTGAATGGTAAAAGTGAATACAATCTTGCAAAACGAAATCTGCCATTCATTTTGATGATGACAAGTGTCTGAGTACAAACATACTTTTAGCAAAGTAGTCAAATGATTTCAAGAAAAATTGAAGTGGGCATTTTTTTCTTCCAAAATCGGAACAATATCTGGCCAGCACTTACAGCAATCGTCCTACCCCTCCTTCCACCTCACCCAATTCCGCGCATTCCCCTCCCTCCATCAACAACTCCTACTCTTCTCCCTCGCACTTGCGTTTCTCCCTGTCCTCTTAGGTCCTTCCCACGTCCTCCACACCCCTCCCCCTTCAACTCAAACCTCCACTGCCCTTTCCCCCCCCCTATCTCTCCTAGCCTTCCTCCCCACCATCCCTACCCCAATGTACTCCATTCGCCTTCGCCAACCGGTCCATCCCTTCTTCCAAACCCACAACGTCTGCATCAAGTTCTCAGTCTTCTTCCTGTCCATTAACTTCACACCCCACATCGCTCTCACCATTGCGCTCTCTCAGTCCTCCTCAAAATCCCCATCTCATTTTCACTCAAAGACACCATTTCTCATTCCCATACAGTCATGGCTAGTGTAAAACATGAAAGGGAAGCTAAATCAACAACTCTAGTTAATGAATTGTCAGCCTCAACGGAATAAACATGCAGTTTTATTCCGTTGAGGCTGCTGAATTCACTAGCCGACTAGCGCTTTCGCTTCCCGCTTTTTGCATTTTACACTATCCTACAGTATCACCGTTCTAACACAACTCCTATACACCATTCCTTTCATTTAGGGATTCATCATGTTACAGAGTGGTTCATCACAAATCAACAACGATGCATCCATGCGCCCCGCGTATTTTTTTCCAGAGCGGGATAAAAATACACGGATGCATCGGTTCAGAGTTTTGTTATTTTGTGATTGAGCCACTCTGTAACATGTTAATCCCTTCAACAACGAAAATATTCTTGGAAACTTATTAATAATCGTGTATAGAGGAACACAATTATTCTCACTAAATACTAAATTTCCCAGTTCACGGAAATCTTGCCTCTTAAAATATTTTATAAAGCTAAAGCAAAGGGATAGTTTGGCAAGTTTTTTGCTTTGCAGTTTGCACTGGTGTCCTTGCGCGTACTCAGAGTTACAACGTGACGAACATGTGGTCAGACTTAAGTGTACCCAATCCGCGTAATCGCACTTCCGTGAACACTAGCTCTACCCTGCGCAGGGCGTAACGCGCTAATTTGCATATCAACTGTTGGTTGATAACGAATCAACAACGGTATGCTCCTGTAAAAGGATAACGGTGAGTGTGAGTCAAAATGCAATCTTTTCCCATTTAGGGTACTTGCAATGTCAGAGACAGGTAAGTTAAAAGTGACTAATTATCAAATTATGTGTATTACCAACAAGGCCGTTAATGCAGAATTTTTAGGGGGTGCGAGTCTTTGAAAAGGGGACCTATCCCCCCCTAAAAGGTCCTTTCTCCTTATGACTTTTTTGGAACTCTTATCACTCAAAATGTGGCATATTTTCGCCTACGGGCCTGTGTACCACACAACAAAGTAAATCAAGACCAGTCACTTCTCTTCCTCTCTTCCCAAAAGCCGTTCAAACAAAATCAATCAAGTTTTACCATAGTTTATGTTTTGAACTCAGTGGCGAATAGTGGGGGCAATAGTACTTGTAATCTCCACCAGCAATTACACCAATGTTGTTTCTTTCATAAGGATATTTTCATAAGTGACCCTACTTTTTTGCGACATACTTAGCAGGTAATAGTTGACAAATTTATGGATATTGTGCAAAGTGGGGTCACCTTTTGAAACAATAGTACATATATGCCAGGAATTATATAACCTGACCCTTCTGACACTTTTTTTTCTGAACACACTATTAATTCGAAACTCTTCACGGAATAAGCACATGTTTATTCCTCACAGGTTTTCCTGAATTCATAAGTGTGTCAGATGGTGTCAGGTTACGGGAACTCCCATCTATGCCCAGCTGAAATTTTTCATAACTTCTCCTCAATGTACTAGAATAACCTCAATGCTATTAATAGCTTTGTAAAAATGTGGAGGTTTTCTGTAACCTGACCCATCTGCCAGAACCTTTTTTTTTCTGACATACTTATGAATTCAGAAACCCTTCCCCGACTACGCATGTTTTAAAACATCCTTTAAGGTTTCCAAATTCAACAAGTTGTCACAAAAATTGGCTGTCAGATATGGGTTCAGTGTTATGTTAACGACCCTCCCTGTCAAAATATTCTGCATCTCACTTGGAAGAGGACACTAAACATTGCTAAGGACAAGATAATGACCTCAACAGAAGACCGCTGAGTGAACAGAAGCACACATTGCATACAGTTGAGAATCTGAAATGGTGTACCTGAATAATGGTAAATGAGATGTCAACAGGCCTCTGCATTTAATATGGCAGTATTATGACATCAACAAAAGACAGACATGATGAACGAAGCACATTGCATCACAGGTGAGAATCTAAACAGTTCACTTTGAATATGGTAATGAATTCAAACAAGGAGGCCTCTGCAGTGAATATGGCAGTATTATGACATCAACATAAGACAGACGAGTGAACAGAAGCACATTGCATCACAGGTGAGAATCTAAACAGTTCACTTGAATAATGGTAATATATGTCAACAGAGCCTCTGCAAAATTGAATATGGCAGTATTATGACTTCAACAGAAGACAGACTAGTGAACAGAACCACATTGCATCACAGGTGAGAATCTAAAACAGTTCACTTGAATAATGGTAAATGAGATGTTCATACAGGCCCCTGCATTGAATATGGCAGTATTTGACTTCAACAGAAGACAGACCTGAGTGAACAAAACCATTGCCGCACAGTAAGAACTGGAACAGGTAATTATGATAATGGTATGATATGGGGTCAACATGCCTCGGCATTGATATGCAGTATATGACATCACAAAGACAGACTGAATGAAAAACCCATTGCATCACAGGTGAGAATCTCAAACAGTTCACTTGAATAATGGTAATGAGATGTCAACAGGCCCCCCTCTGCGGCAATGAAGAGTCAGTATTATGACTCAACAGAGACATACTAAGTGGAAGGACAGAAACACATGCAATCACAGGTAAGAAGCTTAAAACAGTTTACTTGAAGATGGTAAATGAGATTCAACGGGCCTCTGCAGTGAATATGGCATATATGACATTCAACATAAGACATACTGAGGAACAGAAGCCATTGTCATCCATCAGTTAGAAATCTCAAACATTACTTGAATAATGGTAATGAGATGTCACGGGCCTCTGCATGAATATGCATATTAATGACATCTACAGAAGACTTGATTGACAGAAACACATTGCAATCACAGATAAGAATCTGAACGGTTTACCTTGAATATGGTAAATGTGATGTCAACAGGCCTCGCCGTGAATAGGGCAGTCTTAATGACATCACAGAAACAAGACCTGAGTGAACAGAAGCAGCACATTGCATCACAGGTGAGAATCTCAAACAGTTCACTTGAATAATGGTAATGAGATGTCAACAGGCCCCTGCAGTGAAGTGTGCAGTATTATGACTTTCAACAAGACAGACTTGAGTGAACAAAGGCACATTGCATCACAGGTAAGAAGCTGAAAGCAGTTTATACTTGAATAATGTAATGAGATGTCACAGGCCTCTGCCGTGAATATGGCAGTATTAGACATCAACAGAAGACAGACTGAGTGAACAGAAGCACATTGCATCACAGGTGAGAATCTCAAACAGTTCACTTGAATTGGTATGAATGTCAACAGCATCTGCAGTGAAATATGGCAGTATTATACTTCAACGAAGAACAACTGAGTGAACAGAATCACATTTCACTCTTACAGTAGAATCGTCAAACAGTTCAATTTGAATAATCTATGAATGTCAACAGGAAGGGCCTCGGCAGTGATATTCACTTATATGACATCACAGAAGACATACTGAGTGAACAGAAGCACATTGCAATCAC
Source organism: Ophioderma brevispina (assembly GCA_023653785.1). Lineage (NCBI taxonomy): Eukaryota > Metazoa > Echinodermata > Ophiuroidea > Amphilepidida > Ophiodermatidae > Ophioderma > Ophioderma brevispina. Next base: position 14,324 of record JAMKCH010059126.1, on the reverse strand, counting down.
AGTTGAGATTCAAACAGTTCACTTGCACGTGAATAATGAATGATAGTCAACAGCCTCGTGCAGCGATACAGAGCATGTAACTTTTCCTCCGTAAATTCCGGATTTTTTGGCAATAAATAAAAAATTCCGGAAATGTAAAAAAAACACATTTTGTAAATTCTTATGTTTTTTTTCCATTTCTGAGATCGAGTTGTCATTGATTAAGGTACAATCAAAACCCCAAGTTTGAAGTACAATTTATTGTATAAAGGTCTAAAAAAGGGCCCTAATCGACATAGAAAATCGTTCCCAAACCCCCGGACTTGCATCCATGCTACGCTAAAATTTGGCCTTCCCGTTGGTTCAAATTTGGATTTTCACAGGAAATGGGACTACTCCTCTTACATACAGCTCTCTGAAATGTTGGGCATTCACAGCTGTTTTGGACGCCCCTGCAAATCACTCTTTTGATATTTAGAGCATTTCACGCAGTGCAAGGCAACATTTTGACAACTGGTATAAGGATAAGGACATGCAAGAGTTATTACCATCCAATCAAAAATCAGAAAAATCCATTGTGGATATCTTGCCATATAGCCTACAATGTCAGGATTTGTAATTTTTTAGTGCCCTCTATATGTCCATTTCCAAAAGAGAGACTGGAAAATGACTGTTTAAGAAAAATCAAACATTTGCCCACAATGAAATCAGTGGTAAAGTAATCCAAATTAGATGGTCAAAAAAGTGTGTCGCTGTTTGATGTATTTTGTTGTATTCTGTTTTTTGTGTCGCCGGCCCTAAGGCAGGAAGACACATAGGGATCACTTTGTCGCCTGTATCTGTTGTTTGATGGTGTTTGTTGTAGTTGATGTCTGTTGATGTCTGTGGTTAACAGGGTTAACATTTGGCCTGTAATATCCTCAGACTTTGATGGATTTACATTAAACCAACATGAATCAGGTGCAACATGGCATCGCCCATTTTTTGATTGAGGTCAAATGTCACATTCAAGGTCAACAGGTCATGAGAGGGGCACTTTTGTTAAAAAATAGGCTGAAAAATGTAAAATTACCTCAATTTTGAAAAATTGATGTTCAATTGGAACCAAACTAACTTAATCAATAAGTGCATCATTGATCCCTCATGTGTTGATGAGGTCAAAAGGCAAGGTCATACATACCAAAAGGTCAAAGGACATGTGAGGTCAAGTTGTAAGATATGCTGCAAATGTAAAAATTACCTCATTTGAAAGTTGATATTCAATTGGAACCAAATGGTTATGGAGTTGACCATGTCAACCCCCCCCCTCATTTGTTTTATGAGGGTCCAAGGTCACATCCAAGGCCTATCATTCACTAACCGCGACGGAGCAGCTACACAAGCGTCCGAGGACCGATGTATTTTTTTCATAATAAATGAGACTTTTAAACAGCTGTGCCGTTCTGTAAGGTGACCCATTTGACCACTTCTTTCTGAAACACTTAATGAATTCATAAACCTTCACAGAATAAACCAGCATCTTTATTCTGTTAAGTTTCAGAATTCCAAGTGTGTAAAGAAAAAAGTGGGTCAATGGGTCACCTTATGGACCCCTTGTAAATCTTTGCCAATATTGACAAGACTTTGTTTTATGGTAATTGTTTTGTCCTACAAAATCATGACAAAGATGGATAAGTGGAGCACTCAGGAGGTCATGGATAACATTGGTTGAAAAGAGGTCAGTTTTACATGTCATCCCCATATGATCCAATATCTGGTGAAATTTTGCTGAAATAACTTACTGATTTTGAGTTGTTATCCTTACCAGTTTGGCCAGAATGTGAGCTTGTAATGTTGATATCCCTCATCTCAAAGGGTGCTTGGAATGTGCAGAGACAATTTAAAGTAGAATTGATTGCTTTCATACCCATGTCATTGTTTGAAGCTCTTGAAATCTTGAATTTTAATGGCTATTTTAAATTTTTATGTTGGTGGTTGCTATAAACCAGTAAGAATGGTTTAAAATCAGACACTACACTTTCTCCAAATAAAAAAGAAAATTCCTGATCGGGTGGTGAAATCTGTGCTAGATTTCACCAAAGGGATGATCGCATTTCTGGTTATAGACTGTGACATCTTTTGCACGATCAAAACTACTAATTTTGACTTAACACCAGGTCTAACTTTAAAGCGGCCTGGCCTTTTCATGCCCATCACAAAATTTAATTTTTTTCACAGTTTGCTCTGCAAATAATAGTCTACGGCCATTGGAAGACAAGATATATTTTACACATAAAAATAACATAAATCCCCAAAACAATATGGGACATTGAATATATATAAAGACATCCAGGGTAATTTGTAGGCCAACTTTTTAATTTTCAATACTTAATCAACAATGTGTAGATTACATGAATATTTTTGATACTCGTACTCACTGATATTAAAAACCCCAAATGTTATAGACCGATCAAACATTGTGCAGTAGTGTGGGAACCAATGCATACGGCGTGCGTGTTCTTGTATTAAATGCCATTTTTGTCGTCTGCTGAATTTAACGTCGCTGGTGACGTTAAATTATAAAATCGTTCTGTGTACCCATAAGGAAGCTGATTTGGTCTTAATCATTTCGTGTGAGGGCTTTTGTATATAAAAGCCTTACAACCATGCAAAAATATCGATTTTGAAAAATCTTGAGGACACGCTATTTTTCAAATGTGCCAGTGTCTCTTTAAATCTGGTCTAACTTCCTGGTATACGGAAGTGGTAAGCCTAAGGTCAATAAGATTCAATTTTATTTAAATCTGGATTAGCACAGCCAGAGTTGGATCAGGGCCAAGCACTTTCCAAATAAAAAACAGTCAAATCCAAGATAAGTAAGTAGGCCTAGACCACAGGGCCTAGTCTAGGTCTGTCTGTAGTATCATCTATGGAAGTCTACAAAGTATGAATCAACAACAAAGAACACTGTCATTGTAGACCAGCTAGAGTTTTAGCTGTCATTCCCAACAAGGCAGTCCTAGATCAGGCAGTCATCATGGACACAGTGATTCAGTATAGTCTTGGCAGTGCACAGTAGTTGAATTCTGTAAACTAAAGTATGCCTATCCGCTGTAGGCTGGGGAAACCTTTAACTTACCTCTTTGAATGAGTTCCTAGGTGTGGTCACCTTTTCTCTAAAAACAGAAGGAAATTTAAATTTGTGCATGATCCAAGAACATAAAGGAAGAAATTACTGTACTAACTGTAGACCAGTGCATTGCAAAAAGGCCATGTTGGAGTGTGCTTCTCAGAGAGCAGGGGGTAGGACATGCCAACCTTACAGCAACAGCAAATTCAAAACGGCATCAACTTCCGGATGCTAATCTGTTTCAAAGACTTAATGGTAGGAGGACGCTCTTATGCATATCGAACGGTTACACACAGACTTGACTAAAGACTAGGCCTGGTCACGAATATTTAAATCTAAATGACCCTTATTGGAAATTACACTATTTTGCAGCGGGGTTAATCCACTAACCCTGACGGATTTTGAAGTCAATAATTTTTTCTTAATTTATCATGATATTACTAAGATCTTTTGAACAAAGGTTTAAGAGATGATTTTTTTAATGTCACTGGGACCGAGACTGCCATACTAAATGCACGTAGCAGTTCCCCAAATTACCGTTTGGAAATCCCCAATGCCCAAATCGAGCAGATCGTGTCCTACCCCCCCCTGTCAGAGAGGGCTGGATCAGACCAGTCTCTTCCACAGATGCACAAGATCATTACACACATAGATTTTAATGTATGTAAAGTAGGGCTTTAATAATTGGTGTACAGGAATATATTATGTAGTTAGCAATTTCCTACTGCACAATATGGAAATATATTACTTAGTCTGTCAACGAATGAGATTCAAGTATTCATGATAAATTGTAATGTACCGTATTAATATTTAAGGATTTAAGTATTAAAACACCATATAGATACTATTTATTTGGTAGACGTTTCATATAGAAGTCCCATGGATGCAAATGAGGTATTACAATTGATTCCGTCATACGCTGCATGGCGTTGTGCAGTAGCGCTTAACGGAATGAACAGCAATACTTCATTTGCATCCATGGGACTTCTATATGAAACGTCTACCATTTATTTGCCAATGGTATCAGACAGGGGGTAGGACACGATCTGCTCGATTTGGGCATTGGGATTTCCAAACGGTAATTTGGTGGAACTGCTACGTGCATTTACTATGGCAGTCTCGGTCCCAGTGACATTACAAAATCATTTCTTAAACCTTTGTTCAAAAGATCTTAGTAATATCATGATAATTTAGGAAAAAATTATTGACTTCAAAATCCGTCGGGGTTAGTGGATTAACCCCGCTGCAAAATGGTGAAAACCATCTCTGACTCAACACAGCAGCAACACAATTCAAATTGCATTGTGCTGTTGCTGTGTTGATTCAGAGATGGTTTCCATCCATAATCACTACATTCAGTACAGTGAAATATGAATGGACCTTAAGAGTGCATTGGTCCTCATAAGCTTAATGATCAGCATGAGTGACTTAACATAATGTAGGGGTGGCCAAATATTCCCAGAAGGGTATCAAATGCAGAAAAATGTCTCAAATACCAAAAAAGGTCACAAATGAATTTTAATCTTGTTATTCTAGAGATCATAACTGATAAAAGGGCAGTTGGAATTAGACACAAATGTAATATTTTAATCATATTCTAAAAACACTTCTCATTAACATTTTTGGAGTCTAATAATGGAGGGCTGTCAGAGACCGGAAAGCTTTGCATTTTTGTATAACTCAGGATTCCCAGAACTTTGTAATTTTGTATAACTCTGGGATTCCTAGACTCGTCTATTTACTGCTGTGGTCCCTGCAATCAACTGAATTATGAAAATGTGCTTAATTTGCATTGTATTCACATTAATATTTCAAGTTAAAATAACTTGAATTTGTTAGAATAGTCAATATTTGAAATATTACAACTTTTGCTTTGACTATGAGCTATCTACTGAAGATAGCATATGTTTTGATTTATATATAGCACATATAAACATTACAACATTAGATTCTTACACAGTCGAGGAACTCGACTGTGTCTTTCTTCTGTACGGTTTCTTTCTTTCTTTCTTCTTTCTTTCTTCTTTCTTTCTTCTTTCTTTCTGTCAACATGCTAATATCTCAGACATGGAACATCCCATATTGACCAAAACTGGTCACAAGGAAAAAAAAAAAAAAAAAAAAATGGAATTAGACACAAATGTAATATTTTAATCATATTCTAAAAACACTTCTCATTAACATTTTTGGAGTCTAATAATGGAGGGCTGTCAGAGACCGGAAAGCTTTGCATTTTTGTATAACTCAGGATTCCCAGAACTTTGTAATTTTGTATAACTCTGGGATTCCTAGACTCGTCTATTTACTGCTGTGGTCCCTGCAATCAACTGAATTATGAAAATGTGCTTAATTTGCATTGTATTCACATTAATATTTCAAGTTAAAATAACTTGAATTTGTTAGAATAGTCAATATTTGAAATATTACAACTTTTGCTTTGACAATGAGCTATCTACTGAAGATAGCATATGTTTTGATTTATATATAGCACATATAAACATTACAACATTAGATTCTTTCCATCTTTGTTTTACTTCCAGTTCATTTTATTGGTAATGTATGCAAGAAATTTGAAAGAATACAAAGTTGATTTTCATTGTTTTCTTATGTTATGGTTCTTTCCTTCCCCTGGTGCAATGTTGACCCATATGGTGTTGCCTGAAGCATTGCAATAAGCCTCCAAGTTCAAACATTGTAGGGATTTTATACCTTTTGAGGATTTCAAACCTTTATGAGGATTTCAAACCTTTATGAGGATTTCAAACCTTTATGAGGATTTCAAACCTTTATGAGGATTTTTATGAAGATTTGAAACCTTTATGAGAATTTGAAAGCTTTGTAAGAATTTGAAACATTTTTGATGGTGTGATTTGAGAATTTGAAACCTTTATTGAAAGTTTGGAAAGCTTTTTGAGGATTTGAGATATTTTCATTCAACATATGAGACCTTTTTCGGTATTTGAGACCTTTTTCGTTATTTGAGACCTTTTTTGGTATTTGAGACCTTTTTCGGTATTTGCGACTTTTTTCTGCATTTGATACTTTTTGCAGATTTGGCCACCCATACATATGACCAGCATTGGGCCAATGTTTCTTTCAAACAGGGCAAAATTTCATGAAAAGCTGAAAAAATTAAACAGGGAATAAAATGTAATTTATTGTTAATTTGTTTACAGGCAGAATTATACAGGGTAGAAGCCAGACAACTTGCTTTGGATGTGGAAGAGCTAGAGAGGCTAAACCTGGAACTCATGAGTGGCTTGTTTGATTGCCGTATTGAAGACCTCAAAATATCAAGGTGATTTATTGTGTCGTCTGCAAGAGGGCATATAGGGATATCTTTGGTAGTGTGTTTGTGTGTCTGTCTGTGTGTCTGTCGATCTGTGGTAAATATATGTTAAACTTCAAATGTTAAACCATAATTTGTCCACGGGTTCAACTACAGTGCAAATTTTCTTGTCACTGCAGGTCCTGGTTCTTTGGGTCGTGCCCCACAGATACCCCCTCTTACGAGTGGGATCAAAGGTCAGCTGGATGTTATTAGGTGCATTTGGTCAGATCACCTGCAGGGTATGTTAAGATACTATACTTGTATATAAAAAAGGCAAAAAATGATTTTTGATGATTTTTTTTTATCTTCTGCTTTAGCAAATCACGATAGTGCCTTAAGTGTTGCAAATGGTGACTTAAGGAGGGGCGGTCTAGTAAAGGTACACATCGGTCAAAAATTTGAAATTGATTCAATTATGTTGAAAGTATACCTCATTAGTGTGTAATGATAAGGATCCTAAAAGGATATAGTTTGTATAATCTACATCCTAACTTCTTGGAGTTAATTTAAAATGGCATAAAATCAATAAAAAGTGTCAATTTCAGTTGTTTTAGGTATCAAAATTTAAAGTTGCTGTGATTTGGAAAAAAGGTATGCAAAGTTATGCTGGAGCCAGTCACCGAACTCGTATTTTAGAAAAAACAGTATGTGGCATTATGCTATTGCTATGTATCCGTTTTTTATGCACACATGCAATATATGAACAAACATTTATATAGTAGCATTATGTAAGAGTTGTCATATACACAATTGAAAATCATGAGAAAGAAACGTACAAATGTTGTGGTTTTAAAGATCTCTTAAAATTGAACAATGTCTCAGATTCTTGATGCTAACCAGTAACTGAACGTTTGAGGCACCGTGGGCATGCATAAGCACTAAAAGTTTTAGGGATATTGTGCTCAGCCAGGAGAGTCTCTTCAGAGGCTCAGCGAGTCTTATCTAGTAGTGCTAGTTGAAGGGGGAGATTAAGCGACAGAAACTAGGGTTAGTTGAGGAAAACAGAGAGAGAATCAGGCGCGGATCCAGGGACGGGGTGCGTGCGCCTCCGGTAATTCTGCAAATTCTTGATTGCAAAATCAGCCCATTTTGAGCTATTTTGGACCCAGTGCAGCCTTTCAGCCCACCCGGTAATTTTGACGTTTTTCAAATCCTGGATCCGCCCTGGACATCACTTAAAGAAATGTGTCAATTTTGAATTCTTGCACACCAAAACTGTACCCATCTGGAATTTCTACCTGAATCAGTTTGGAGATCATGAAAATCTTGAAGAAGATGAGGAGTTTATTGAACAGACTTAGCCAAGTTTGATTTGAAGACAGACACTGCAATTGAAGACACCTAAACCAAAGGGTAATGTTAATGCTGCACTATTGCAATAATCGTAATTCACAATGTTGAAAGTTTTATAGTGCTTCATTTCTTGAGGGATATTGCATGATTGAGCTTCTTTATAAACAACATTTCATATTTATAAAAATCACACCAACGCAAGTACGCATGCATCTAAACAGGTTGGATGCTGAATTTGAAACAGAAGGTGAAAAATTGCTTGAAATGATGCCGCAATAAGTGTTTCACATGAAATTCAAGATTGCGAGAGATTTGCGGGGCACCCCATATATGTATATGTAGGATTTCAATAGATCCATATCCATATCCAGGCTTAAATCACTCACGATGGAGGAAACCCTCACTAGAATGTTTCCACAAATCTCTATCTTTCGCCCCCATTCTTGTCCAAAATGGGACCAATTGTTTGGTCATATAGATAAGGACCCAAAATGATTTTTACCCTGTGCTGACGACAGAAATGGCCTTGAAGAAAAGGTGATTTCAGTTGCTTAATTTCAATCTAAAACAGGCGAATCAGGTCCATTAATGCAGGGGGGTGTTGGGGGTGCAGTTGGAGCTGGGGTGCGTTCGCACCCCCAAATTCCACAAAAGGGGCAAATGATCCACTTGTTTTTTGACAATTTTTTTTTATCGAAAAAAGGTCCAAAATCTAGAGCAAATTTGACAAGAAAGTCAATTTATGTGATGAGATGTTTCAAAAAGTAAAAAAAAACCGACCACTTAAGGGGGTTAGGTCCATTTGGAAAAAATTCAATTTTTTCGAAGTCCCGCACCCAAAAAAATTCTGGCGTTTGGCCTGGGCTGATGGCAGTATTTGCTCCTATATGTAAATTAGAAATTTCAACAATTTTTGTATCAAAAAAAAATATTGCTCAGCTTAATCCGTCAAGGGGAAATTTTTGATAGAAAGCAAGCTTTACATTAGTGGAAAATCAGAAGGCACATTTTAGGAACACCTGTTATGTGAATATCTTGTTGATGCTTAATGCCCTAGTTCATGTACAGGAATATTCAAAGAAACCCAAAAGTAGCCAGTAGCTAATGTTGGAATGGATGGCCAAAACCTGAAATAGGCTGTGGGACATGTCATTCTATGCTGTTCCCTACCCCTTTTCGTCTCCATCGGGGGGGCTAGGGAAAAACCCAAGTGAAATTCATAATAAATTATTAAAATCATTAATCGTTGTTCCCCAAATAAAACTGGCCACATTTTCTTGAAAAAGAATAAAATGTCACTTCAATTTCTTTCCCCAATATCAATGATAGTGGATGCACATATGACTCAGCAAACAATGGAGTTAACGATATTCAATCACCGGCCCGGTATGCGGGTTAGAAAAACACTTCAATTCCCTTTTCATCTGGGAGGCCAGGTACCATTGTTAATTGTCGCGCAGCTGAATAGATTTCAGCTGTTACGCTCCCAATTAGATGAGTACTGTTTCAGGACAAATACTTAACCTCATCACAAATAAAATAAAGATTGAGCTTCTATAGTGTGTGCCCTCTCAATTAACTTGGCCATTTTTTTCATTATTTATTCGAAAAGAGAAGCAAAACATGAAAAAAAATAATGAGAGATGTTGCTGGCAAGCTTTGACCTAACAACTTTGTGCAGAACCAAATCAGTAACTTATGCTTAACTCATTTCTATCATTTACCGCGTTTCAGAAGGAACTATTTTAATGTACACTGGTTAGTTTATTGTGAGAGAGGACGGGTATTTGTCGCTCAACCTGAATCGTGGAGGTTGGTAACACTGGCTAGAACAATGGCCCCACATACCCATTGTAATATCTTTAGCTCATGGTTTGCTGAAAGTTATACATATCCATTGGTCTCTGAATTGGGGAAAAAGAAATTGAGGTGACATTTTATTTATTTTTAAGGGAAAATGTGCCAGTTTTATGTGCGGGAACAACAGTTATTGATTGTTAATAATTATTTGAATTACACTTGGTTTCCCTTAGCCCCTCAATGGGGACAACAGAATTGTTATACAGTTGGTTATTTGGTCCCGCCCCTAGTTCTAAAAAGGTGGAATAGTGATGCGATCTGGGAAAACCCGCCACATGGTGGAAAATTTATATTTTGAGTTTTTACTATCACTGCAGAGTTTGAAATATTAAGTTTCCATAACTGTTTACTTCTTTCTTCTTTGATATACACATCAAAAAATACGCCTTATACAATCTGACAAAAAATAAAGTACAATATAACATATTTTAAGCTATTTTCTTTATTTTTTCAAAACTGTCCTGTGCGATATGTGGCGGGTTTTCCCAGATCACATCACATATTTTATTGTTAACTTTGTCATCTGTCTGATGAAAATATTGCCATCTTGAATCCTTGCATACAGCATACTTGAGTTAATGTGATGTATTCAGGGCATATTTAAAGGCTGACTCAATGATTTTCTGAGGATGTTGCCCTCAGTATTCTAACAAATTGGGTTTTTTTGTATATACACAATGCTTGTCCACATACTAATCACTGTAAAATAACAAAGTTCAAATTGATGTCCTTCGTATAGAAAATCACAACTTTGCTATAAAATTCCTGATCCAGAATTTTTGTTATACACCTTTTCCAAGAAGTGTACAAGTTCAAATAGCTTTCAGCAATATCTTTAAAAAAGTTACAGTACCAAACACTCACTAAACTGTAGGGTGCTCTACTCCCTTAGAAAAGGAGTAATTTACCTTCTGAGATCCCATCCCCTCTTTATTTTACTTTATTTTTGCCAAGACCATAATGTTTCCCAACAAACTGTACTATGATCTCCCCAAATGCTCAGTTTAATTCCAAATCTTTAAAGCCAGTAAAATGAAATCAGTAATGGGCATTTCTGTAATTTCTTGTTGTGGATGAATCCCTACAATTCATGTAAAGCCAAGTGTTAGTAGCTATTTTTAAATGCATTTTCTTTAACAGAGATAGTCAGGAAACCAAGGCCTATGAGTGCTACCCAATTAGCAGTGGAAGAGAGAGTGTTTGCTTTACAACCCCATGCTGCCCATCTGACAGATGAGGAGAGGGAGGAGGAGGAGGAGGAAGAAAATGGTGCGTGGGGAGGGGGACTTGAAGAAGACGACTTGGACAACTACTTGCAATATGACGATGAAGACTTTAATGTACGTATATTCTTCCAAGCATATCCTCATAGGCAGATATGGAGAGGGGTCCAGGGGGTCGGTAGTCCAGGCCCCACCTTTTTCATCACATTGGTTTTCTTAATCTGTTGATTTTCCCCGTGGACCCTTGCCTTTTCAAACCTGCAGCCACCACTGATCAGTTAGTCCTAAGGATTGTATTGATGTGAAGTAACTTAGGTCCAAGGCCTGATTGCTACCTCATCCTCAGAACCTAAACTTTTACCAGAAGTTGGCAATATTTTGGTGTCTGAAGAAAGCTACTACTCTGGGAAATCTTAGGGTTGAAGATGTTTAATTTGGATGATACGAGTGAAAAAGTGGCTCATTTTGGTCTACCAATATTAATTTTATCACATTTTAGCTCTCATATCAACGCGGTTTGAAAAGAAGTGGCTAGAGGCCAATCAGGTAACCTCGTCAATCACAAAGATTATGGTATGTCTGCATGCTTTATTCCGTTACTGTATTTTTCAGTATTACCAAAAAAAAGGATCTTCTGCTTGCTCGAGTTGCATGGCATGTGTGTATAGGCACTCGTCTTGTAATTTAAAGGTAATGTGTGCGATTCCCACTTCTGACGCAAATTTTAAATCTATTATTTTAGACTTTTAGATTGCAATGTAAACTTCAGAGTCGGCTGGACTGTGATTTGCACAGTAAGTATAGGGTTATCTGGTGGGCCCCTAGCTGCTTGTGTGTGAAATATGGGCGTGAAACTTTACAGATGGGGTATATGGGATCAAGGTCAATCAATCAAGATAGAAACATTATGTAATTAAATCGGGTCGTTCCCTATAGACAGAAATTGTGAATTTAGCTTAATCTTGTTTTTGTCCCTTTCTCTCTCTATGCAGGAGTACCTGAATCTAGGCCCTGTTGAGCTCAAACTTCTGCGGGTCAGAGGACATAGTGCAATACTTCACCATCCTGATAAACTGACAGACGAAGAAGCAGATGCTAAACTAGCAGCTCCCGATATTTGGCCCGTCACACCTAATATGCTAAGGGCAGTCACAGAAACACCAAGTGTATAGATACAATCACATCTAGAATCTGTCAGGCATTGATGCATTCGCCCGCCCACCACTGAGATGTGCTGCATTCTGCATGTGCTAAAAAACTATGCAGATTTTGCAAAAAATTAACACCCAAAGAAAAAAGAGAGCAGTCCTGCCTGTCTAATCCTAGAATGTTCTGTAGCTATTTGGGAGCTAGGTTCTGCAATTGTATGAATTTTATGTCACCCTGCGAACCAAGTGGCACATAGGGATTGGTTTGGTAGTCTGTCTGTGGTAAAAATGTTGACCCAAATGTTGACCCAAAACATAATTGCCCACTGTTTGCACATATCTGCATACATTTTCATGACACTTGAATACAATGGCCCTTGGATACGACCCACATGTTGGTAACCTCCTGCAACCTGGCCTCATGTGACTTTGTCCTTATTCATGCACACCGTGACGGCAGAAGACATGCATTTGGTGAACACTGCATTTAAAGCATTATTAGCACATTTTTATGAAGAGCGCCCCCAATTTTTCCAAAAAATTGAGATTTTTACACGGTTGCATTGGTAACTGGCTAGTAAACTATACGTGTGAATGGTTAAGCTCGAAAATGTATGTGTGTCACAAACGAAGGAATTTTGTAATTAGAATAATTGTTATCGGTATCCCGATAATAATTCAACGGCTGCTGGAAACGGCCTTCCGATGTGAAATAGCCGGGAAATAGCACCATGAGTACGTGTCTACGCGCATCCATTAGTTGTTTTATTGGTTCAGGCAAGTCAAGTTAGAGGTTATCTTCTCGAGGTGGCACTATTTCATCATGGACGGACATAAATGTAGCATTTCCAGCTCTGCCGTTAAGTCCAATCTGGGATCCCAATTCTAATTAAAAAATCGCTTATTTTATGATAAATACACATTTCTTAGCATTCTCGTTTGCAGGTATAGTTTCCTAGACAATTACCAACGTAAGTGTGCCAAAATATCAACTTTTGAAAGTTGGGGGCGCTCTTCAAAAAATGTGCCATTATTGCTTTAACCATACTATGTAGTGATTGGCACAGTGAAAAGTCTAGTATATTGCTTGAGATTCTTAATTTTGAGTTTTAACGTATGATGAAGAAGTAGATTGATGCCATACCAAAAGTTCCAGATGGGTATCCTATAAACCTCAGTAATGTTACAGCTGCAAACTCCTACATTGAGGAGTGATAGAGTAACAGACAAGCCAATTTCATAGGACAATCTCAATTTGGATAATTGAACTGACAGAAGCGAAATTTTTGAAACTGACATACACAGTAGTATCGGTTTATGGAAGATGTTGGTCAAATACTCACTGTATGGTTTGGAGTTACCAAATAATTGACGCTTAAAGGCTCATCAGGGATTATGATATGTTTACAAAATGTTTGGCATATGTGTTTGAATAAATGATCAACTAGCAGAAATGGGTCATTCTTTATAACAGTTCATGCTTATAAGCCTTATATCATAACAAATATTACAAATAACTTGTTAACATTGCCAATGTCATCTGCTCTTGTTCTTATGTTAACCATGGTGCTGGGGGGGTGGGTATTTCACCCAAATTCACCCAACAGGTCAAAAAATTGACCCATATTCATAGTAAGCATATTTTTTACAGAAATATGACCCAAACATATTGAAATGTCCAAAGCTATGATCCAATAGTAAGGGATGAAAATAATGAGACCCATATCGGCAGCATGTACCTACCCCTTTCCACTGAGTATCCTCCCCCCACCCTCGGAACCCCACGGTTTCTGAATCTGACAGCTTTACTTGTGTGAAAACCAAAGTATGTACATACTTTTATTCTACCTTCATATACTTAAAGATCTGATTTTTGTGTCACCCGCTTTAAAGGCACTATCAGTGATTTAAATTGCTAAATCAGAAAATCAAAAAAAAAAAAAGTCAGATTTTTGCGTGTACATAACAAGTATGGGTATCCTAACATACCCTGCAAATAATAAGGCCAGAAGCAACCTAATAAGGACAAAATCGGAAATTTTAGTCATTACTGTCCGTACGGACGCTTACTACAACACGTAATTGAATGGAGAATCGTATCTTGGAATACTGCTGTTTTCTTCCTTTTTCTGTCAATTCTTCAGTTGGAACTTATGAGAATTCTACAGACTTGTCCTTCACTTTTAGCTATTCCTGCAAATTTCAAATATTTTTACTCTTTCTATTAAATAACTGATAGTTATTAAGGCAGGAAGACACCCTTGTATCAAAGGCAGGAAGACACATAGGGATCACTTTGTCCACTGAAGTCTGTTGTTGTTGTTGTTGTCTGTTGTTGTTGTGAAAAAGGGTTAACATTTGCCTGATATATCCGCATACTT
>JAMKCH010059124.1:0-15064 GCA_023653785.1 Ophioderma brevispina | reverse complement strand
TAAGGTTATTGCTTGGGAACTTGTTGAACTATCTACCATCCCAATAGCATAAGAAGGTTTGTGGTTAGATATTTTAGTTCACATCCCTCATTAGGGGTGACCTAATATTTTAAATGCAAAAAATTTTGTTTAGAACACAAATGGAGTTGTTTAATCATGATTTTGTCCACAAAACGTCTTCATCAAGCAAGTACAACAAAATGAGTGGCATATCCTTGACCACAACTCCATATTTTACTCAATTTTGGTGATAGGTTAATTTACCTTAAAAACGGAACAAATACAACATTTGACCAACTCCTCTCTAAGTTTTTTAGACCAAGAAACTAACATCACAATAAAGTGGACAGTAACGGTCTTGTCACATGTTTAAAGACTACCTCTATAAAAGTAACCTGGAACATGGGTATCACTCACTTATATCACTTTACAAAGTATGTTTATTTTGAAACTTAATAATCACTCCTACATCGATTTTGCCTATCCCTAAACAACCTTTCCATATGGAAGCATACGTCTAAACATTCACTAGGGAACGTATAAAAGAGGTTATATTTCTGTCAATGTTGCATCTGAGTATCTCCCAAGCTACTAAAATAGTATAGCCCTCAAACTAAGCACATAACTGGAAAAAGTCACTGTACACATATTTTCCAATTTTCACCTTGATGTCAGACAATTGGTCACTTTTATACGGAATTGCCCATATATCAATTCGCCCTTTTGTTTTCATTTTAAGTTAATTTCTGTAACCAAATGAAAGGTAGGGAATCTACTGAGCGTCTAATCTATATGAATCACTACATATAACAGAAAATATAGAGGACTTTGAAATCTCTCTTTGCACCTTTAGCAAAGAAAGGTATCATATGAAGAGAATCAGATTTAAAAGTTTCTCATCAGATTTTGAATTTACTGTTTCTATTTTAAGTTTTCAGGGTTTCTATATGTCTCATTCAAAATAAATATAATTTTTCTCATTAATGAAATACTCCATGTACAATAATCCCAGAACATTAGATATTTTGGTAAAAACTACATCCTGAGTTTAGATATTTAAGCCTTCCCTCTTTGCAAAAATAATTCCTTCAAAAATTATGGAAAGTAAACAAATAAGCCAACTTGTGAAATTTTGGAAGATTGCACGGTTTTTATTCTTTACATGGCCTAATTTCAATTAAAGTGTTGAGTAAATCTGAGTTAGTAATTTTTCTGGGGGAAGCATATAGCCGATAATCCTACCTTAAAGGGGCAATTCTTGATCCACAGCCTCGTCCCCCCCCGAATTACCTTAAAAAATGTTTATAGATCATCTTAACCGTTAGCCTTATTAATCCCCGTGGGTCCAATCTTACGAGCAAATTCAGTTGCAATCTGTAAAAATTTGACAATTTTGTGTTTTCTGTCCTAAACCGGACAAAAATTAAATCACAGTACCCTATGGGACCGGGGAAAGAGCAATTGCTCAAACACAAAACCGAAAGATCGGATCAGCTCAAATTTTGAGAATCAGCTTTTTCTCAAGGCTATCTAGTGATCGATGAATAAAACAGAAGGGTGCTGAAATCACGAAATGCACCTTTAAAGAATCAACAAAAACAGAATTGTTAAGAGGAAGCCCTGCAAAGCCATGCTCACACAATTCTGTAGTTTGATCTCTTCCACATAATACTACGTTTGAGAATCATAACATGGTTGCTCTTATTTCCTTGACTTTAGGCTGTTTTAGTATGTTGCAGAGGTGAGCATATGACATAGCGGTTGAAGTGTTTGATAGACCTGGTTGGTAAAGACTTTGTCTGCATCAGAGAAGGTAAATCAATAACTAGGGATTGACAATCAGAAAGACGAACTCAGCACTGAAAGAAATATTAAAGAATTCTTTAATCCTGCTGTTCATAACTTAAAAATTGTTCTTTGTTTACACGTTTATATAATGTTTGCTTACAGTACCATTGATCTTTATGAGATTTACCTTGTGAGTAAATAAGAGATTTGCTTATAGAAAATATTAAGCATCACTTTCTCAAAAGCTGTATTACAGCAGAATTAAGAAATTCTTTAATATTTCTTTCCGTGCGGGTTACGCCTTCTGATTTCCCAACCCTCGATTAAGTAAATGTTCAAACAGTTTTGCAGTAAATAATTCATTAAAATTACTGCATTGTCTGTAAATACACGCTTAATAAAATCCCTGTTTTTTATTTTTTGACCAAATGGTCCTATAGCAAAAATGACGCATAACACGACTATACACTGAAACTGAAATTACAGCGATACAAAATTTGGAAAAGATCGTTCCGGCCTAAAACTCTCTGCCAGAATTGTTCAGAGTTATTTACCGTGCGCCGAGCGTGACGTGCGTCACACGGACGGTGAATGCCGATGGCTTTTGGTTTGAGTAGGTTGGCCTCCCCATTGTTTAATCGTCTGAGGTAACCATAGTCTCCGCCCCTTTTACGCAGATATTGCGGCGCGCGCGTTGCCGGAAAAACCTCTGAACATTCTGCAGCGACTTTAGACTGGCATAAGCACACTCGCCCAGCACGGTTTCAAATACAGTGTGGATACCTTTGACAAAGCCGTTCAAATTTCGTAGAATCATATCTCTCTGTGTAAAAGTAGTTTAAATAGCGAGCGCGAAGCGAAGTGTCTTATATACTAACACATATACCCGTCGATTGCTGTGATGTCCTCTCCATACGGCATTTGAGCGCTGCCATTTGAAGAGCGCCACCACCGCCATTTTGGGTTTGTTTGATGGAACGGCGAATTTATTTTAATTGGATACTACATTGTTTATGTGCTATGCTGTTATTTATCGTGTTCTTATCCTTTAGGATGTTTTAATGATGTGCCGTGTGAGAACCGCATGCATTTGTTCCCGATGTGCTCAAATGTAACAAAATAAAAATTATTCCTCTTAAAAGGTCCACCGCTAAAAGATAGGAACCATACTATAGCTACAGGGGTTTAAACAAAAAAAACACCGATTCGATTGACACAATTATATTCACGTTAATCATGTTCAGATAAGCTCCAAACTGGTAGCCCCGGGCGATATTATGTTTATTTATTTAATTTTCAATGAAGGGGAAATTTTATTAATGACTATGTATCTATCAAAACTAATGAGACATCGAATGAAATACGAGATAAATCAACTGCCAAATAATGACATGTTTGAATCAACTGCCTGAGTGACTGATATCCCTCCTTTTAAAAGGACTACCAAAGGAGATAAATTTGCAGGATTTGAATGGCAATGGTACGATGTGAATATTCAGCCACCGATTGAGACCTTTTCTAGTCATCGCTAGAGTATTCCCACCTGGTATCGTGACATGGCCCTTCACGAGAGATTTTGTCGGCGTGGTGGATCCAACCAACACCATATCATGACACAGAATATCAGTATGCTAGATTCATGAGACTATATGACACGATAATATAATTCTGAAGTACAGGTACGATTTACTTTACGCTGTTAAGTTTTAATAATCAGTCATTCCAATGTCTGGGCTAAAAAGCCTATGAGGTATGATGATATTTCCATGATCATGGTATGTAGTGTAACAGTCTGTGCGGAGCTGTTAATGATGCACGGCTGACTGTACTGTTGCATGGACCAGTACTGTCGGTAGGCGTTCATAACAGGCCTCATTATGTGAAAAGGAAACTCTGTTAAAACTCCCTGAGTTCATTTAGGAGATCAACAAGGGGCTCAATAATTATGTCTTATCAAAGCTAGTATAGCTCTTAGTCTAGTCAAGGCCTAAAGAGGTCAATTTATTAGCTACTGAAAGACTTCTGTTCAGGAGGCTTGTCGTGGTGCAGTGTCCTTAGCCTAGTCCTAGGACCCTGGGAGCCATAGCAATTGTTCTCCTCAGAAATAAAGGTCTGTATTACTAGTACAGTAGCGTAGTTGTTTTGGTTAGTGTCCCTACTCATGAATTTAATAGGTCTACTTAATTAGGTAGGTGACATAACCAGCTACCTTTTTATGCACCAATGCCTCGGCCTATGCCTCAAAAACATTCAATTTCAGCATGTCAAGTGTCAGACAAGAGATAATAACCTAACGTGGCCTGGTGAATTTCTTTTGTCATGACTGTCAGTAATATAGAGAACATGACGGTCCTAGTGTATACTCATCGGACTCCATGTTAAAGGCTAGGCTAGCCTAACAGTAACACTAGTCATGAATAGGCCCTATATATTGTCATGGACGTTGACAAAAAGCTCTTGTGGCATTTTCGCAATTAGGTAGCCTAGCTAGCTACAATGACGTGAACACTGCAAATAGGTGTGATACCGATTGTAGTTGAGTGCCAATGAATGTTATTTATTTGCATTTGCATTGACAACGTTGTATTCACCCTAACGCTGCAATGAGCTTAGCCTATAGGCACCTAAAAGAACATTATGTTGAAACCCAAGACTAGGCATGTTGCATAACAAACCCACCAAAAGTGACTAGGCAGGCTCAGCAGGATTGGCATACTTGGATGATGGCATAGAGCCTAATAAATAAGCTAGCTGGCTAATAGCTAGACATGCTGCTAAGGCTAGGCATGCTAGCCTAAGCCTAGCATGAGCTTAGACCCTAATCGTAATCCTTGACCCAATGATAGCTAGGTATATGATGTAGAATATAGTTCATGATCTCGTTCTTGACTATTTGAGGTTGTAGCAGCTGCCTGCAGCCTCAGACATTGTACACCCTCCCACTAGCTATGTAAAGATTTGAACATTTTGCGGTCTGATAGTTTATGAAAAAAATGTGACTGGGGTCAAGTTTCGAGAAGCAAAACAAGTAATGGCCTGGCTTCAAGACCAAAACGACCTTTTGATAAGTAGGCCTACTTCCCAATTTATGTGGGCTAACCCTAGGCCAGTGCTAAAGTTTAGCAGGCAGCATTTTGTGTAAACAGCTGGTTAACTATCCCAGGAAATTCTGATGTTTATTTACTAATTTATTTATTTTGTTAATGTGTTGCTTTGACCCTTAAAATTAAGTTACGTTTCTCGTAGCAGTGGCTCTGAAAAGTGAGGAGGCAGGGTTTATTTTTTACTAAATGCTGTTTCAACGAAATTTATATTACCATACATGTAGACTTTCAGCCATATCAAAAATGGTGTGGAGGCATCTTTTTATTTCAATGTACAGGGAAATAGAACCCTCTAGAAATCTTTAAAATCACATGTATGAAAGTGACTGTGTTGGATTACAATGTATGCCTCTCAAATCAATATAAGGATTTGAAAAAACATATTAATTCAAAAATTAACTTTTTCATAATAATAAAATGAATCTAAACACATATAAAAGAAAGCTCAATTAGACCACACACTTCCTTGGTTTAATTCAGCCTCAAACGAAGCAAAGGAAGGTGAAAAGACGTAAACAAACAAAAAAATCACAAAACCAGTGATGAAGCAACCTTAAAAAAAATTCAGATCAGGAGTACAAGAGGAACTCCACTCTGCTCAGATAAATTACATCCATGCTACTTGTATGATAACCGGCAAACATACCAAAATCTTTGGAAAATTGTGAAGTCCACAAGGGAGGATACTTTACAGTTATCCCCCCCTGAAATATCAGGATGACTTGACAGATGATAGTCAAAAGAAAAGCAGACTTAGTGAAACAGCTATTTTTTTTGAAATCAGTGTATACAAAAGAGGACACCATTAATATTCCGGCCAGCCTGGAGGAACTAAAGTTGAAAGTATAGCGCCACTAAATATACCATGTAAATGGAAGTTGTTAGAGGATTTTAAACACTAACAAGGCTGCTGGGCACCAGACGGATACCATCCAGGATATTAAAAGAATGTGCAGTGAACTCTTGGGTGACCTATTTTACAAGCTATTTTCAACCAATCCCTTGAAAATGGTTGACATTGTCCTCAGGACTGGCTCCTTATACAAATTTACACCACTATTTAAAAAGGGGGAGCGCAGTTTGCGGAAAAATGATAGACTATATCCTTACATCAATTTGCTGTAAGAACATGGAACCTGATCCTTGTAGCACAGTATGAAACACTTTGACAACGAGTATCATGTCTACGAGGAACAAAATGCTCCAAAGAAGAGAGAGGAGTGATACCCAGTTATTCTTACAACGATGACATTGCCAAATCAATGGAGAAGGCCTCCAGGTGGACGCCGTTTTGTTAGACTTTTCCTAAAGCTTGATTTAGAGTACACACCAGCAGCGGCTCAAAAAATTCATCATTCGGGGTAGGGGGTGGTATACATTCTTCGACTGGATTGACAGCTTTCTGACCAAAGAGGAAACAATGTGTTATTCTTGATGGAGGCAGTCCTCGGCGTCGACGTAGACTCAAGGGTCCCGCAAAGGCACGGTCATCGCGTCCACGAGTTTTTGGTCTTATCAACGACATGCTGAATCCTGAGTGAGGACACAAAGCAGTACGGTTTGCAGAGATGACGCCTCATATACATGGATAATATTCTCAAGACTGCGTCACACTTCAATCTGATCTTACTGCTTTATCACGCTGGAGTCAAGATTGACAGATGTCATTCAACAAGTGTTTGTCATGAAAATTTTACATCTAAAAAAATCATTTAGGTCCCAACAATAATGCTTTGCAATAAATTCTTTCAAGTGACCCAATTCTTCACCTCTTACCTTGGTTTTGAAGATTTTGAAGTTTTGTAATAACTTACGTTGTTGGAAAGAACATATCTCTGAAGTTACTACAGCTTGCAAACAAGTCCTAGGTGTCATTCAGGCAGCAATTTTAGGCCGGTTTCAAACAGATGTCAAATCCGGCTCTACCAATCTTTCGTCCAACCAAAGCTGGTCTACGGCTCGGCTGCATGGATACCTTCAACTCTGGTTTGAGAAAAGAAAGCACCAATTGGAAATGGTCCAGCGCTCGCGCAAGGACTCTGCTGCAATATTATTCCAGAGAAGCAGTGTGACTCAACTGCTTCATCACCTTAAATGGCTCAGTCTTGAAAAATTGCCGTATTATTACCAGACTACAATGTGATTAGATCACACACGCCTGGTAGATACGATTTCATCAGATTCATCTACCAGAACCCAAACCAGCAGACAAGACGGCATCATTGTGTTTGATTTAAATTATGCTATCCTAATCAATATATCAGGATTGAAAACATATTTTAATATTCTTTTAAATTGAAAAACACAATAATTCTGGACCTTATCCCAAAAATTTAAACTTACGGCCGCTTGAGACTCTAAACTAAAGAATGAAAGAAAATAATGATTGTTCTCTGGTATCCAAGAAAAACAGGTCATCTGTGGTTCCAGTGTTAAATCTCATGCCTAGGTAGGGAGAGGACCGGGTTAGAGGGGACCGTTGTATTTTGTCCCCGACGAACGAGTCGAACGGGACTATCAAATGAGCAGCGCCCGTCCGTTGTTCGGCCGTCTGTGATAAAAATGTTAAACCCATGTTGTATACGAGTTATCTTGTTCCGTAAGGGAACCAATGAGTTGTAAACGTGGTGGACAGAAAGAAGGGGGTGGATGAGTTCTCGACCTGATTAGATTTGGGCATATCACATAAAATGGTCAATTAATTATCTAATTTGCATAATTTTTATTGAAAATGGTCCTGCAGGGCCTGTTGTACAAGTTTTCTGGAGGTTCTCTGAAGGGCTATAAGATGTACCATTGTGTAAGGAAGCGGGCTGAAGAGTTCTCGCGACCTGATTAGATTTTGGGCATATTTTTGGGCAAATTGAGTATGCAAATGAGCAAATTAATATGCACAATCAGCGTAATTGCTAATAATATTTTGACACTGTCACATTGGATACTCAAATCCTAAGCTGTCAGAAAGCCTAATCTGGGCCACAAGTCCAGTCTTTTTGTGCAATTGAAAGTCTGTGATATATGCGGCTTGAGTGATGCAAATGAGCTAATTGCGTAATTGTATCTCTGGGGAAACGGACATCGGATTAGCAAATCCTTCCTACATGAGACTACTATGCAAGGGGGTGTTGTGTTGCAGTTGTGTTTGGTGAGGGGTGGGGTGTTGCCTGGTGTTAGGGAGGGGTGGTTGCAAGGGTGCTGGGAGAGGTGAACGTGTTGGGGAGGGTGTTGTGAGTGTTGGGGAGGGTGTTGGGGCGTATGGTGTTGTTGCCCGGGTGTGTGGAGGGAGTTTGTGTTGCGAAGCGTGTTACGGGGTAAATTGGGGTTTGGGTGGGGTGTTGCGGGATGTGGGGTGTTGAGGGGTTTAAGGAGGGGTGGGGTGGTGTTTGAGTGATTGGGACGGGGTTGGGTTGTTTGGGAGTTTGTTTGGGTGTTTGGGGAGATGGTGGGTGTTTCGGGTTTTGGGGTGAGTGTTGCGGGGTGTTTTGGAGGGTGGGGTTTGCAGGGTGTTTGGTTAGATTGGGTGAGGTGTTGTAGTTGCATTTATTCGCCTGTTTAGTGATCTCGACATTCAGCGGGGACATATTTTATACGCATCGCGTCAATACGAGTTCGCCTTGTTTGTCTTTATTTTTATTCAATGCTCGTCAGTTTCGTCTCTCCGAGTTGCTATAAATGTTTGTTTAAAAAATATGAACAAAGAACAAAAACAATATTTTCTTATTTACTACGCGAGCAAAAGCCTTTTATTTCCATCATGCTTTCCAAAAACGCTTTTATTTTCCATCCTAGACACACGCACACAAAAAAACGAAAACCAGACACATGACAAAGACAACCCAGACACTCAAACCACATAACTTGCCCCACACATAGTCACCACTCAACTTAGCTCAACTCACAAACAAGAAACATCACCCTTCTGGAAATTTATCAGTAAAAATGAAACATGCTGACCACCTATTGTAAGTAGTAAAAAGTGGTGCACTTGCACAGTATGTGGAATAGCTACAAGTGTAGAAAATGTCAGTACGGGGGTTTAAGAAAATGATAAAGAGAAAGAAAAAATAGTAAATACACATATAATTAATAAAATCTGTGGAATACAAAATCATTTTTTTACTTTCTTCTCCTCGGGGTAAGTTCAGTGTTAATATTGTCGTTAAAAAGCATTCTTCTTTCCCCAGAGAATATAAATCTTTGCCTCACTGCTTGATACTTGTGGGTTTCCTATATTATAAGCCATGAAAACTGCTGCAGAACTGATACCGCGTCGCCATGTGTTTCTCTCTATCCACTACACCGATGCTTACAGCACCAAATAGTTTAATATTCAAATTTTCACATTTTCTTTTATCCACTTTTGTGTTATTCATAATTACACCTAATAACGTCAACAAAATAGAAAAAATTAAGGAAACAACATAAACTTGTAAATCATTTGGCAGATTATTGTTCAAAAAATAACTAAAATGTCTCCTAAAATAAATCAATGTTCTTTTTATGTTGGTAAATAATTTTGTAATTTCTTTTCAGTTTTGCAGTAAAAAAATTTTCATCTGTTCGTCATGTTAGTCTAGCAGTAATGGGGAGCAACATTTTAGAAAACGTTGTGTTTCCACAGCATCCTGAAAAACCCCGTATAAAACACCCAACATTTAAAATAAATACAACAAACTCCAATCTTCAAGCTCCCTTCCCAGGTTCTACCTGTAACACTATAAACTATTTTAAGGAGCAGGTAATCTATATTTGTACGCATCGATGTAGCCATTTTGTGATGTTGTTGAGCTTGTTCCAACATCGATCCTTTTTTTGCAGGAGCACCAGGGTATTCCTGGAGGTGCTGTCTATGGTTTGCCAATGGAAATATAACGACAAATGACAGATAATAAATGCCCCCTTTTTTTAAAATTTCACACCCCCGTGTCGGCATTATTACAACAGAGATATGGTCTTAGTATTGGCAGGGGGGGTAGGACATGCCAACCTAACAGCAACAGCGAATTCAAAACGGCATCAACATCCGGTGCTAGTCCCTCTTCAAAGACTTACCGGGAGGAGGGCGCTCTTACGCTGAATCGAACGGGTACACACCGATTTTGACTAAAGACTAGGCCTGGTCACGAATATTTAAAAATAAAGCTTAACTGCACCGTATTGGCATTACAACACTATTTTGCAACCGTTGGTTAACCTCCCTCGTCTACCTGACGCATTTTTTGTAAAAACTCCTGTGATCGGTGGGGGTTACCCCCCCACCCACCACCCCCCCCCCCCCGGTGATTTCGTTACTGAACACCCGATTCCTGTAATTTGGTACCAAAGGATAGCTTAGATGTTTCTTCGTCCATTGTACCAAAACTAAGTACTAACATCACCATTATGAGGTCACCTATGACGTCATATGTTGAGGAAAGTACGAAAATACTGAAATATAGGTTGGGAAAAATTGATATTTCGCAATTTTAGCGACCTCACACCACCCTATTATCGCTCTAAAATGAGGTTCATATATTAAAAAACTAGTCATTTCCCATCAGAGTAGAGCAAAAACGCCTGAAAATAGGATTTTCCTAACCTTTTTGGCGAAAAAAAAAATTGAATCTTTCACTGTTGTGTGTCTATGGAATGGCAGTTTTGCTGACATGCGAACTTTATGACGCCATAGAGACGTAATGCTAGGCATGTTGGTACTTCATTTTGGATCAAGGGAAAGAGGAGGGACCATAGCTACTATGTCCAAAATCAAGTGTGCTGTCTTGATGTCCTGTGTTGGGTTAGGTGTTGGTTACTTCTCTTCCGGAGGGGGGGTGGTTACACCCCCCATACGATCACTTTTTTGGACTCACCATGTATACTGTACCCTAACCCCGGTGGATTGTTTGTTTTGATTAAAAAAGGAGCGGAACATGTCAAGTGACAATTACATTATTAAATAATTTGGCACCAAAAAAGGGGTTTAGCAAGCACGGGAAGGGAAAACACCTGAAAGGGGGGGATGGTACACCACCCCCCCCCTTCGGTAGTACGAGGGTTATCAACTCTAACCCCGACAGATTTTGAAGTAATAATTATTCCAAAATTAGCATGATATTAGATGTTGTATCAACTAAGCGGTAAAGAGATCTTGTATATAACTGCGTCGAGACTGCCATAGTAAATGCACGGAATAGTCCCCAAAGCTACCGCGTTTTGGAAATGCCCCAATTAGAAAGTCGTGTCCTACCCCACTGTAGTTATTGATGATGCATGGGCTTGTGTGTGCTGTGCATGTTATATGTGAGAGAGAGAGAGAGATGTTGGAAATAGTGTTTGTAGAGAACAGCCTGTTGTAGATCCCGTGACCAAACTCTGGAGACAAGATTTGAAGGCGTCTGGGTTCCCTGATCCATGTTGAAAAATTTTTGACTTGGGCTTGCGCTTCAATGTTCCGGATTTGGGGAAGGGGCCCAAACACAAGTTAACACGGGGGTAAAAAATTGAGAACTGTCGCAATTGAATTAATCTATGCATGTCAAATACTCGCCCTATCATACGGAATCTAAAAATGAAGTTGTTATAGATCCGACTTCAATGAGGACGCTATGGCCAAAAAATGTCCAAGGTCAATGCACTTTCAGTCAAGGTCAATTGGGTAATAATAAACCGATTTTTAAGAGTTTTGTAAGTGCTAATTATGTTTGCGTGATATGACGAATTCATTTTCCTTTAACAGTACAAATGTTAGTCTTGACCTCGAAACCGGACAATAGCCACCATTTTGCATTTTCCACAGGATACAAAGGGCATAAACAAAAAGAGAGAGAAAGATTGCAAGACAAAGCACGCAAACCTAAGAATAACGATATGAAACGCAATGCCAGTATGTGAAGGGTGGCTGTGAAAAAAAGCCCTAGAGTCGGCCTTCAGAGATGTAAATTTTCTGGAAATTTCAGGATTTTTGCCATAATCTGGAAATGTAAAAAAAAGCTTTTTTTAGTTTTAGATTTTTTTTCCAATTCTGAGATAAAAATGGTATGAAAAGGTATAAAACTGAATCAAAAACCCAACTTTTAAGTACCAATTATTATAGAAGGGGTCTTGTACCATAAATCAAGATGTTCTGAGGAGCTCCACCGGATGATACACTAAAATTTGGCCTTCCGCCAGTTCAAATTTTGAATTTCTGGCAATGGGACTACCTCCTCTGATGCTATACTGCCATTAAAGATGCATGTTCCGGTTGCTTTGGGCAACCCCCCCCCCCCCCCCGATTCGTCTTGCCCCCCACCCCCGATTTACCGGATGGGTAGCATCGATTTGATATTCAGGTGAAAGCCCGTATTTTTCTATTGTCGTCCTGAAATTGAGCCCCAAATCCATTAATTCCCAAGATATAAACAAAAAACCATCGTTTTAGTGGGTTAACCATTCAATATTAGACAGTATTGACTAGGGCTTTTTTTGGCACCATGCATATTGCGTTCTATCATCAAAACCGCAACTTTGTTTCACATGCGTACTTGATGGGGTGTATGTGGAAAGTGCCAGGCTTCATATCAAGAATAGAGAACACATACACATAAATCGGAACGAGCATCTTTAAAAGTCGCACTCCACATCAATTTCATTTTATAAAAATTGAGGACGGGCTTAACATTACTTGGCCTAGACCAGGGGTTGTCCCAAACCTTTGGCCAGGGCCACATGGTTGTATCCACGGCTATTGCGGGCCGAAATAAGTAATCGGAGCTTCAAAGTTTGGTTTATGATGTGCCTACAAAAGTTGGAAGTAGGACCCATAGCAATACGAGCGATCAGATTGGGGTCAAATGTAACCCCATTTTTCCATTTTGGTTTACATTTTAAAAACAAATTGGGAAAACTTGGTTTTATTTTGAGGAAATGGACGAATTTTATTACATTTTTTGGAACATTTTGGTTCAGATTGATGAGTATGAAGTTGGACTAATTTTTCAACAATGTCTCAAAAGTTCACTTTCAATTGAGGACATTGAACTTATTCAAATGACATCTTTTTTAAATCTATGATTTCAGATCTTTCATGCATTTTTTTTTCTGGACATACCCGCGGGCGCTTAAAGAGCTCTTAGCGGGACCGCAAATGGCCCGCGGGCGCAGGTTGGACACCCTGGCCTAGACAGTTACAATATTACTCAAGAATCATCAGATCAGAGTTCAAAAATAAGGCGCTAATGAGTGGGGGGGAACCCTTAACATGCTTGCCTTAAGAATCCTGTCGGACTCGTAAAAAAATTGTCAAATTCCGATTCCTAACTGATGCTATACTGGTATGGGACCCGTGGCAAATTGTAAATTTTTAAAGTTGAGGGTCCCATGGACTTTGTACTATCCGGTCAGGAGAGCAACAAACTGTACATAGCAATGTCCAGTACAGGACAGAAAGTGATTGCCAACAATTGAGTGATTCATCAAGTTCAATTCAAAAGTACTCAAGTGGGAGGCAAGTGAATGGAGTGGGTTTGAGTGGGATTGAGGGAAGCTTAAGCGAAATGCAAGGCTTAATATAATTACGAGTCAGCATATATAAAATATATATTCTGTTTCAAATGAATGTCTTTCAGTTCAGAAAAAATGACACTATGTTAATGATAACAAAGTAAAACGTTCTAATATTGCAGCCATTGGATCGGCCCACAAGAGGAAAATGAAACCATGATGCCCTGTATAGTATACATAGTTGTCTTGAAATAAGTAGCCAGGGAATATTTAAACCAAACCTTTCAGTATATTCCGTTGATGAATCTGCCAGTTTTGGTAAACGATTGGTAATGCTTTTATACTGGACCACACTATATAAATCCGATTTTTCTGACCAGGAGTACCCCTAGACATTCCTTAGACAACCCTGTTTTTTGTTTGACTTCTCAATCCCTACAACGTCACCAATTCGAGCGACGTCACCAATGCTGAACATGGTTGACCTCCATGGGCAGCATTTATTAGTTAATCGCTAATAAAGCAATCTATATTGCAAGATATTATTCCTTTTTTCAGACCCTCACAAACAATCCTTTTAAAACATACTTAAATTAAAAATTAGCAGCTGTTAGTACACTTTAACAACATGAGTTGGAATCACTAGTGGCATGATAGTTGTATGTTTGGTAGCTTTGATTGGGTTTTGAGTGGGATTTTCCCAAGTTCACAAGCCCACTATACTCCTTTCCCAACCTCCGTGGCATTGATTTTCTCACCAGTAAATAGTCGCGCTGCATGGGCTTAAGCGACCGTGTTTTACAAACTGTACAAAGACGGTATTCTTGAGCATGACCTAAAAGCGCATCAAAGGCTATGACAATCACTGCATGGAAGGTCGAAAATGGACCTATAGTGGGGCTTGCAAGTTCTTTCGGTCAGGTACTGTAAGGGTCTCTCTTGATCTTTATTTTGTTCATTTTTTTATTCTGAAAGTGAAAGAAAACTGTAAACGTATTCTACTACAGACCGAGTCCCTGAGAACACTACCTCGTGACATGTCGTGTAAACGCTTTCAAAAGAGAGCTGTAATGCTTTTTTAGAGTCAAATTTATGAGCAGATGGACAGTAGCATTTCTATACACGGGTGGGCATTTCACATACCCTCTCTGTTAAAGCTATTTCAAGTGCTATTAACCTAACCGTCACAGGTCGCGCACGACACCCATCCACAGGCAATAAGGCACTACAAGTATTCTCCTGAGTCCCACTGGCAATAGGCGCCATTGTGCTTCGGGTTGTCCAGCGTGCCTTTTTCCCTTCCCTCCATCAGGCTAACATATGGTTTTAAGGTAACCAGAAAATAGCTTGTAAGTGGGTATACACCAATTTACCGCTCCATTAAAAGGTAGTGTTAAATTCAAATGAAATTTTGGAATTAAGTAAGTTGGTGATGGCCCTTTCCTGTGAACCAGATAAAAATAATATGTTCTAGGTTCGGTTTTCCTTTAAAATTACCAAAAGTACAACAGTCCTATTGTCATTAACGTGAACCTTTCAACTCAACTCCCGATGGCCCTATAAAGGTGCAACAAGAGATTTGAGCCCCCAAATTTGTGTCCTAATAGTAATTTCACATAGATTATACAACTTAAAGATTTCGTACATTGTATTTTGCTACAGAAATGTCTTTAAATAGAAAAAAAGTGATTTTTGATTTGCTTATATTCAAT
>JAMKCH010059123.1:0-16583 GCA_023653785.1 Ophioderma brevispina | reverse complement strand
AGGACGCCGCGGAGACACCATGACAGACAGACAGTATCACTTTCTGTCTGTCTGTCAAGTCTCTGAAGAAAACAAATTCAGGCGAGACAAAAACTAACCAAACTGGAACATGACCTCAGTTGATCTTTGACCTTGGTCCATGACATCATCGACATATGAAGGAACCCCTATTGCACCTTCACCCCAAGTCTGGTTTAAATCGGACTTAAAGGTGCAACGAGAGATTTTGAGTTGTCCATATATTGTGTCATTTGTAGTTATTTCATATAGATTAGACCCTCAATAGAATTCTTACCTTGTGTTTGGCTACAGAAATGCCTTGAAAGTGAAATCAAAAGGTCCTTTTTATTTGCTCATATTTCAATATAAAACATAGGCTGAATTTTGTATTTGCTCCTATACGAAATTAGAATTTTCACATTTTTTGTACCAAAGAAATATTTCTCAGCTTAGTCCTTTCAGGTGGGGGTATTTTTAATGGAAAGCTTTACATCAGTGCAAATATCAGAATTTTCACTATTTTTCGGGACACCTGATAAGTGAAATCTCTCGTTGCACCTTTAAACTTTTCGAAGGAGACGCGAAAAACGAAAACCTAACCAAAACCTCACCAAACTGGAACTGGAACATGACCTCAGATGACCTTTGATCTTGGTCCATGACCTTTGACATCATCCACATATGAAGGAACCCCACAGATTTCTATTTATAACACTAGATAGCAAACGCCAGCTCAAAAGCCGTAACCATCTTTTCCCGCAGTGCGTACTTATTTCCATAGCATGGTGTACCAATTTATTCATATATTCCCTGATTTCCATAGCGTGGTGTACCAATTTATTCATATATTCAGCATTTGCATAGAACGATGTACCGTTTCCAGGCCAACAGGTTACGGCGCGTACGCGTGCGAGTTTCGAATGGATGACCGTAATGAATATTTATAATTTTCAAAACACGGTTACGGTGGCCGCCTATTCTTCAACACGGGCGTACGGCATCTCGTTTTCTATATCTATGAGGAACCCCTATTGCACCTTCACCCCAAGTCTGTAATAAAATTGGATTGATTCAGCCCAAATTTATTGGTCGAGCTATGAGTTGCAAAAATATTGGGCGAGACGCAGTCGAGCCCAATATTTTAAAACTCATAGCGAGACCAATAAATATTGGGCGCAAATCATCCAATTTTATCATTATCATGCGTAGGATCCGATATTATCGCGTATCGGACACCTCAAAGCATGATAATGGTTTAAATCGGACTTAAACTTTTCGAAGGAGACGCGGAAAACGAAAACCTAACCAAACTGGAACACACATACATACATACATACATACACATACATACGGACATGCACACCCTCGCAATATCCTCCTCTGCTTTTCAAGCCAGGGGGATAAAAAAGGAAAAAAACAAAATTTTGAGGCTAATACACATCAAATAGGCACAAAAGCTGTTGTGATACATAACAACTATAAAATTGCCCCCATTTATACTTTCAACATGCTAGTTCTTTAATGCATGGTAAATTTGTTCCACTCTACACTGTTGTGATTGTATGTATAATTAACACTCATCTAATGTCTGCTCACATTGTGTTTGGAAACAATGTTGTTCCTTAAATGTACAAGTGTAAGTTCAATTTTTTTTTCTCGCTACATCCCGTATTTGAGGATCGCGTTCCAAGTTTTTGGCCTGTTTTTTTTTTCATTTTTTCAAGACTAACGTAATTGCACCACCCTTTACTAACAATGATATATTGTCGATTCTTTCAGTCTCATATCCAACTTTGGTGCATCGCCATCTCTTTACATGTTAAGAATTGCACTTAAAGGTGCAACAAGAGATTTTGAGGCACCCGAATATTGTGTCATAATAGTAATTTCAAATAGATTAGACACTCAATAGATTTCTTACCTTGTATTATGCTGCAGAAATGTCTTAAAAGAGAAAAAAAGTGATTTTGATTTGCTCATATTTCAATATAAAAACATAGGCTGAATTTTGTATTTGCTCCTATACGAAATTAGAAATTGCACAATTTTTGTACCAAAGAACATTTTTCAGCTTAATCCTTTCAGAAGGGGATATTTCTGATCGAAAGCTTTACATTAGGGCAAAAATCAGGACTTTCGATTTTTTTAGGACACCTGAAATGTGAAATCTCTCATTGCACCTTTAATTTCCTTGCATTTTGGTATGGTTTTCAAATAGATACGTCTCCAAGTCCTAACTAAACTATGCATCATTCAAACATGATTCAGGGTTCAGGCACATAATAATATCTTTCTTTTAAGCTCATCACCGGAGGTCACAGGTTACACATACACCAACAAATAAATTCCACAGCCATCTGCTGTTGCTTTTTTTTTCTTATTCTACCATTTGCATTTGCACAAACTCATGCACGAATCATGCGTTGTTTCCTAAGATTGCCAGTCTGATTATTTTCCTCATTTAGCGTGTTTCTATTGAACAGACAGTATTTATCCAGATAAAAATTTATCCGGTTGATACTGAGAATAGCCAAAAGTTTCTATTGAGCAGCGTTTTCCAGAAAATGCGACCGACTGTCACGGACTGTGATTTTACCAGCTAAAAGTCATCTGCACAAGTCAACCGCGTTGTTTTGTGGGTGGTGACCTCGCCGAACTGCCATCCAAAATGCGCTGAATATCTCGCTCTCCCCATAGAAATTAACACTTTATAGTAGCCTCTGTTGTCCAAACAAATGCCAGAGCAGGAGTGCATTTTCAGGCATTGGAAAAAACGTGAAAAAACTTGAAATTCGTATAACGGTGGCCAAAATTTATCCCCAATAAACAGATCAGCGCAATGACAGATGCTTGCTAACGTCAACTGGGACGGCGGTCAATTGTCTGCGATCATGTGGCATCAATTTCCGGTCTTCATCTGGTATGTGCACTCTATCAGAACGCTCTGGTTTCTATTAGTGTTAACTGGATATTTCTCTGGCAGTGGCATTATCCTTCCAAAGACAAGGATCATACTGGTGGAAACTTTCGTCGGTATAAGCAAGCAAATTTAGTAGGACGGCCATTTCTATTGAGCCCATTTAATCCCTTTCTGGTATAAACCGTAAAAATGGTCCCAATAGAACATTCCGATTGTTTTTTCCAATCTTTTCATTTTGCAATCCTAACTTAGACGGAACTTGCAGCTTCAATGTTGTGAGATATAGTTCCGCATCCTTTCTTGTGAGAACATTTTTTTTTAACTTTTTGGGAAATAGCAAATCAACCCGTGGTACAAAACAAGAAGACCATCTTAAAATTAAGTTCCTATATACTCCGTCCGGCCTGACTAAGGAGTGAAACGTCATATCTTTCACGCAGTCTTAACTTGCGAATCGCAGTAAGCCGCAGCTATAATCCCGAGCGTACAAAGTTGGCTTGCGCGATAAGCATGCACAATAGCTGCGCGAAGCTATGACATCACTCCATAGTTTCAGGCCCGGATGAAAGTAGAAGTGTTTGCATAACCTCAAACACGATGACCAATAATGAAGATGATAAAACACAAAACATCACAAGCATTTAAGACGTCATCTTGCATGATCGAGCCCCAGGGATCGAGCTCGAGCATCTTAAAATTCAATCCCTGTAGTGTGGCATTTTAATTTTGATGCCATTTTTTAAATTATAATTTCAATGACCACTATCAAATTTCAAAGATTCTAGTACATATTCAATGTCACATTTTTACCACTGACTTGCATTTTATGTTAGGTCTTTTTCTCTACATCACTTGATTTAATGCATAGGTCCTGTGCTCTGGTTGTATGCACACAAACCTGTCCAAGTAAAAATACTGGTCTTTAAGTATATGAACAAAGGAATCTAGAAATAATTTGACTTTGACAATTGAACTTGTCCTTGGGAATTACAATACCACAGTGAAGAAATTACATATTTGAACTATTCTAATCAAGGGATTTCAAGGATAAAAACTTTATGTCAGGTCCAGATTGTTGTACATCATCTTCTTCTTAGCATTTCCACAAGTTCATTGGTAATGCTTGTGGTGTTATCCGGATTTATTCAACTTAGTGAGCTGATCCGGGTCTCGTGTATCCATAATATGCTCAAACATGTTTCTGCATGAAGGAGATGTAATTTTCTCACGCTGGTGCTATATGCTGATATAGTCTACACAAAATCGATCATTGCCAGGTTTATCTGCTCACGCGAACTGGATTCTGAACCAAGATCAAGTTGATCACAATACAAGACTCATGACTCGCTGAATGTGTACTAAAGAAACGTGAACCGGTGACCTATGGTATGAAATAGTCCTGCGAAGGTGAATAGATTATTTCACCATTGAAATCACTGTGAACACTGAAAACTAACACGCCATTTCTTCATGGTAGTTTACCACACAGCTACTACCGAGTAGACATGGATTACCTACCCACTAGACGTACCCTCGCCGGCCAGGATTCCTTATTTTTGCCGCATAGACTGATAGTTGTTACACACAGCGCTGTCTGCACCGTTTGTGGAGTAGCTGCTTGGTTACACCGGCGTCTCAGCGCGCGCGGTATTTTCCATCGGCCAATTTTGTTTTTTAGATATTTTTGGCATATATTTTCTTTTTTATTACATTGGTCGGGAATAATAGGGGTTTTTTTGATGATGCCCGAGTTGAAATTTCGTAATATTTTCCCAAAAACGTTCCAAAAATCTAAACGGAGTCCCAAGGTATAGCGCCCTCATTTCATGAAACTTTCATCCACTCTCAAAATGGCGTCGTGGTAATCACGTTTTCTACGTGTAGCTGCGTGTCTACTCCGGTACTGTCTACTCAACATCCACCTTATCTCCACCTAAGTGGCCAGCTACAGGGTAGCCATTGGGGTAGAAGCAGAGTATCCACATTACGGTAAGACCGTAATAACTGGGTACTTTTGTAAGCCCATCTTGCGCTACCGCCTCGCCATTAGCCTGTGTGTACTGTGCAGTAGCTCCCGCGGTAGACATGGTGTAGCTGCCGTATAGGCTTCCACGCGAGTAAGAATCCGACCGTGGAGGGTGTGCAGTAATGCACATTTGTTTTTAAAATTAAAACATTCAAAAATTTTGAATGATGGAAATATAGCTTCAATTTTATTTAAAGATCATGGTCCGATAGCAGCCGGAAGGATTTTGGACCAGGTCATCAATTAAGATGAAAACTTATTGGCTGGTATTCTAAAGGAGTCTAACTTTTAGTCCATGGGTTTAAACCATAGTTAGTCCTCCATGAGTGGACCTTTTTCCTTCCAACATACTCTAACAATGTGCTTCACAGGTGAGGAAAGTCCTCATGCATGGGCCACCGCCATTCTTTGGAAATTTTCTCACCCATTACATTGACTTCACAGTATTTTGAAAGTCCACTCATGTAGGACAACCTGGTTTACACCCAGGACTAAAGTTAGACTCTCTTTCAGAATACCAGCCTATATACTTAACTCAGGCAATCTCCTGTAAAAGGTGCACATTCCAATTGCCTTTTTTTTTCCTCGGAAGTAGTATAGATTGTGGCATCAGATGAAAGGCTTCATTTTATCATTGTCCCTGAAATTTCAGGTTTCAAATCCAGTTCATTTCCCTTAGCACAGTCATGAATAGGGCCGGTGCCATATATGTTTATACATTGCTTCTATCATCAAAAACTGCGCATTTTTTGTTTTCACCATATTGGTCATATGTATGTCCAGTTGGCCAGGCATACATAACACAAGAGACATAAATCGAAACAAGGCAACTTTACTGGCTTGAGCAAAACAAAAAAGCCAATTATGTACTCCCTGAGTCCAATTTTGCCTATTTTGGCTGCTCCGGTCTGCTCCTGCTCAATCATCCACTACTACTGGGGTCCGTTTTTCTGCGTTCTGCATCCAGGACCCGATTTGGGAAAAATTAGCTAATTAATGGCCGCACTGAATTTCACAATCGAGGTGGTTTGGGGTCCAAAACAATTTCAACTGGAACGCAGGCACAACCACACGTCCGTTTACCTGTGAATTGAAAACCTTCCAATTTTACTTCTTACCGGAGATAAAAAATGTGTACCGTTTCACAAACCTTAATATTTTTTAAGCGCAAGTTTGTCTCAGGCTGAAATTTCTTTGCCGCCCCTGTCAGAATCTCCCATCACAATTCTTCATCATAAAACTGTCCTTATGAAGTTGCCCGATGAACTTGGTTCGGCCAATTCAAAAATCATTTACGGACCATAAATTTCCATAAATACGCTTAACCAATCGGCACACAGCAACGCATTTCTGACAACCTTCATGACATACTAAGTGAGTCTGCCCATCTGCCAGAATCAGTCTGCCATGCTGGAGTCCAAAATGGGCCGACCGGACATAAAGTTATGTTGACGCGAAACTTTCCTCAAGAATTTCCCCTTTTAAACTTTCAAAAATGCAAACCCTGTATTGTTAGTATCCGAATGTGTTTTTTCTGTTGCTTAGTGGCATTTCGAATAATTTCTCAAAGAATCTTATTTTTTCCGGCGATGTAGATCCTAGCTAGGGGTACCTTTTGACAGAAGTGTAGTACATGACAGCCTGTGTGAAGCCCCTGTGAACGTTATGTTCCTCCAAAAATGGTTAGGAACTTTGATGCAACGGTGAGAGAGGGCAAAACTTTGATAAAACATTCAAAAATATTTAGTGAAACTAGTCTTGTGATAAAAGTTAGTAATTCTGTTTGCCATTCTTTCTTTGCTTTACAGTATTCTGTTTGCTTGCGCTCTCTATCCACCCCCCCCCCCCCCCCCCCCCCCAGAGAGAGAGGAAGACCCCCCAACACCCTCAAAAAAACCCCCACCCCCCCCCCGCTATGATTTTGTTTTTTCAACATTTGAAAATTGGGAGTGACAAGTCGAGAAGGGCCTTTTTTGGATTTAAGTGAATTAAACTTAAAGTAGGACTTCTCAACTGCCCATCTCATTAACGCCTAACGCGGCCGAGGGAAACGAGTAAGGCAACGAAAACGTGGTACCGGTCGGAAAATGCTTTTCGTTTCATCTGGGCCTCAACAACTATTTTGGTCCCACATGATCTCATTGCTTTTCATTGCATTTGGGCCCCCCCCCCCGTCTACCGGAAAATGACGCGAGTGTTTTCGTTGGCCCGGGCCCGTCTTCTCGCCAAATGACCGATGTTTTTCTTGCACCTGGGCCGTCTTCCCTGGAAAAATGACTCGATGTTTTTCGTTGGCATCTGGCCTTTCTTGACTGGAAATATCGATCTTTTTCGCTGCAATTTGGGCCGTCTTTGCCCGCAGAAGCGCCATAAGGACTTTCATCAGTACAATGCCCCATAGACAATTTCGATTTCGATGGTGATAGCGCACATTTTCAGATAAGCTATTGGGGTTAATTATGCATAAACTTATTCCATGACGTAAACCGGGGCATGACGTAGCATAATGCGCCACGCACGACTATGATTTAGCGTAATACTCCACTCCGACGCGAACTATCAGCTACAATTTCTGCAGCTCATTGTGCATCCATATTTATTTATTTATTTATTTATTTATTACCCTGTTTTTATTGCATTTCACGCGATGTTTTTCGTTGCACCGGGCCGTCTTTCCGGTAATTGGCGCGATGTTTTCGTTGCACCTGGGCCTTCTTTTCCGGTTAATGGCGCGATGTTTTTTCGTTGCAATTGGGCCGCCTTCCGGAAAATGGCGCGAGTGTTTCGTTGCATCTGGGCCGTTATGACTTTACGCTACTAATTCTTGTGCCTGGAAAACGCCGAGATGCAATGAAACGCAAGCCTTGGCTCTCGTTGCATCTGGGCCGTTAAAATAAAAATAGATTGCTTTCCTTGCATTTGGGCCGTCGGCCGCAAAACGACCCGGTCCTGTTAGGGTTAATGGATGATTTAGTACCACTTCTGATCATGACGTGAAGCTCTAGGTAAGTTTTGGCCACGGTTCTGGAATCAACAATTTTTGTCCACTTAATTATCATGTTTGGACCCCTTGGTTTCTGGTTTGGACCCCCTGTTTTCAGACTAAAGGGTGGGGTTTAAGGGTCCAATTATCTTCAACTGGACCCTTACTTTTACCATGCCGCGCTACCCTGACTATAACGTGAATCAAAAAAAAGTGTGCATGGATTAAAGATGATCGTGACCTTAATGCAATCACTATATCACGATTTGTTCTTTTACTAAAACACATTAAATATCATTCCAATATGTTGAAAAATGAAGAAATCGATAAATAATAACCAATATGACCAAATTTGTAAAAACACCCCATTTCACCATTGCCTTGGGATTTCAACACATTAAACTTATGTTTGTGAGAATGTCATATTAATATCAGTATGCCTTGCAACTTAATATGCAACATTTTCTTGATTAGTTCACCTACGATTAGCAATAGTGCCACTGATATGACGGATCCAAGCACACAATTAACCTGTTGCAGAGCAAGAAAAACAGATCTTCCCATGTTTAGGATATTACAAAGAGTTTAGTCCCTTTATTTGGCATAACTTGGGGTATCTATACCTGGATTACGTCGTCAGTGTTGAAACCCTTTTTCATTTACCATCATAAATAATTTATGTTACATTTTCTTTTTAAAGATCAATGAAGGAAATTATGGCTATTTATACGGATCATAAACCAAAATAGCATGGGCAATCATTCTTTCATAATGCTATTCCGTATATCGTACATGACGTATTGCTTGCTTAACTGTGTAAAATCCCATTGGAATGGAGGAAAAGGAAAAAAAGGGGTGTGCTTACAAAATGGTTCATATCTGGCTTAGTTTTTAATGTTTTTCTTTCATGTTTCAACATTTGGAAGCATTTTGAGAGATGTTATGATGCTTTATTAAAACAACAAACAGAATCTATGAATCAGTGACTTATCAAGGTCAAGGTCATCTGCAACTGTGCACAATTTGTTGTGTTCACGTAGTATGGAATTCACACTAATTATGGACTCATTAAATTTAATGCAAAATATCTTGAACCCTTCTATAATTCAAACTGTGGATATATTCACGTTTCATTCAAAAAATACCCAAAAAAAGGTTTGTTTGCCCTTTTCAGACTCGCAAAAAACGAAAATACAGTCGTTTTTTTTTTTTTTAATTTTAAATTCGGATTTAGAAGCAAAAAAAATTTAAAATACAAAATTACAATATTCCAAACTGAAATTTACATCAATATCTGTAATACAACCACCCCATGAGCTGGGGGCAAACCAATTCCAAGCATTCTCCGGTAGTCTGATGCACATTTTAATATGAATGGCAAACTAGAAAAAGCTTCCTAGAAAGGAATAAATTTAGTAAAAAATGTGTCGCTGTGATACCAAAACATTAAAACCTTCAGGACTTTATTACGGATTTTAAAATGTATTGAAATAAATTAAATAATGATAAGGCGACTAGTATGTACGCCAAGCGTAAAATGTCCCGCCGAATGTCGCGATCACTAACATGAGATAAATGCAACTACAACACCCCACCTCCTCCCCAATACCACGCAAAACCCCACCCCTCCCAAACACCGCAAAACCCCCACAACAAACGTCCCAAACACACCCCCGCAAAACCCCACCCCCCTCCCAAACCACCCGCAAAACCCCAAACCCACCCTCCCCCAACACCCCACAACACCCCACCCCTCCCCAAACAGCCCACAGCTCCCCAACCCTGCAAACACCCCACCCCCTCCTTAACACCCTCAACCCCCCAACCCGCAACCCCACCCCACCCCCACCACAATACAACCGAACACGCCTCTCCTTCCCCAACACGCCCCAACCCCCTCCGCAACACAATCCCCATCCCCAACACCCTGCAACACCATACCATCCCAAACCCAAACACCATACCCCTCCACCACCACCTGCAAACTCCCTCAACAGGCAATGCCCCTCCCAACAACATGCAATGCCCCTCCCAACAAAATGCTAACCCCCCCCTTCCCCAACACCCTGCAACACAACATTCCCTAAACTGCAACAACCCACCCCCTCCCAACATCCCTCAACACCCAAACCCCTTCCCAACCCCTGCCAACACCCCACCCTCGCAACACGACAACCACCCAACCCATCCAACCACCCACCACTACACCCCCTCCCCAACACCCCCACATGAAGGTCTCAAGTAGCGGAGGGAATTTGCCTATCCGACGTACGTTTCAGAGATACAGCAATTAATGCATATTTAATTAGCTCATTTGCATACATACACCGCATATATCACAACTTCATATGCAAAAAAAACGATGTGTCCCATGATATTCTTCATGCAGCGCAGGATTTTGAGTATCCGTGTACCGCTTGAAAAAATTGCAATTACGCTGATTTTTTGACATTAATTAGCTATGCATACTCCAATTGGCCCAAAATACGCCCCACCAAAATACGGCCCAATTCAGGTTGAGAACTCTTAAGCCCACTCCTTTCACCACGTTACATCATTATACGCCTTACAGAACTCCAGAAAAAATTGTACAGAGGCCTTGCAGGAAAATTTTTCAAAATTATGCAAATAGATACTTAATTAGCATATTTTACGCCCAAAATTAAATCAGGTCGAGAACTATCAACCAGCTCTTTCACCAGTTGCGTCATTGTTGCCCTTTATGGAACTCCAGATAAATGTGTTACAACATTGGGTTAACATTTTATCCGGACGGACGGAAGAAACGGCACGAACGAACGGACGGAATGCTGCTCATTTCATAGTTTCCGAACTCGTTCGGTGGGCAATAACCAATCAGGGCGGACACGTATTAGTATTATTGGACAACATTATTGACCTTAGCCACGCCTATTTTGTAGGACCACGACGTCCGGGTCAAGACAAAGGACTGAGGGGTAAAATTGTGACCGCTGACTGACCGGGCGGTTATAGTTTTAGGAATTTTGAATGGAAAACGTAGTTGTTAGAAACAATTTAACGTACCATTCAGTTTTCAGAATATCATTTAACGAAGGTTTATGTGCACATTTTAAGCCTTATCATATTTATGATTTCGGTACAAAAATAGCTGCAGTCTGAGCCTTAGGGACATGATCCCCATACTAGAAATGTGCTGTTCTGGAGAGATAGAGTAGCTGAATTCGACCACCATTGATAGGTGGTGTTTTGTACATGGATGGCGACTCGACAAAAGGATGGGTTAATTTGCAATTTGGTTATAAAGGGTTTGGTTTGTTTTATTAAAATACTTTTTTTGACACATCGTTAGATATTACTTTTAATTTATCGTCCATGAAATACGTGGTACAATACGTCAAATTTGCGTGTTGTGATTTAAAGATGGCACCTGACAGCTACTCTGTGCTTTTCACAGCAAAATACGGTGCTTACGTTGTATTTGGACATCGTCGGCACTGTCAATTTGGAAATGCGACATTGATAGTTTGTACAGAACTTACTAGTTACAAAGTATTCAGTTGATACAGGGGGAAAAGTATTGCTGGCTGCACTACCAAATCGCCCTTGGCAGAATGTTGATCGCAGGTGAATCAATGTCATTTTGAAAGATTAAACTTTCAATATTTACCAAACAAAACAAAAAATTTGATGCCATTGCATTTCTCCTGTGTCATATTGAACAAAAAAAAAAAACTAGAATTTCGGGTTCTCGGCTTTCGCGCTCGCTATATCAAAGAATGAAGAATATAAGCTGGGGCCGCCCCAGGACCTTTGACCCTGGCACGTGACCTTTATCTCATCAACATATGAGGGATCGCAAGGTGCCCTTGGACAAAAGTTTGGTTCCATGAACTTCAAGTTTTCCAATTAGATCAATTTTAACTTAGCCCATTTTTCAACTTGAACTCACATGACCTTTGACCTTTCAAATGACCTTGACCTCTCAACATATGAGGGATCCCAAATTGCACCTATGACAGAAAGTTGTTCAATTTGAGTTAAACTTTTCAATTGAGGTAATTTCAAAACAATTAACAAGTTGTGACACACAAATTCACCACACACAGACAAACACAACATACACACACACATACACACACCCACGCCCAACGAATTGCTAAGTGTCCGGCCACAATAAAAAAATTATCCGATCGACTGAACGAACTCCCGATTTTCAGGCCAAAAGGCAAACCACATTTTTTTAGGCCTAATTTGGTTTACCCAGCCATTTGACTCAGTGAACAGGTTTTCCTGTTTTTGTAAGCATTGCTCTATTTGTTGCAGGAAAAATGTAGGCTTTAAAGGGACACTTTCTAAATGTCAGCCTGAATCCAACAATTAAAGGGCAGTCTGATCAATTCCAAATGCCGACTCTTGCAGTATCGCAGAGCATTATGTCTGACCTACTATTATAGTACAAAATGCTCAAGCTAAAAGTCAACAACCTGTTATGTAAGCTAATCCTCTTCAGCTGCAATGCTGGTGTTTGTTGCAAATACAGGTTGTGATGTGAGATGAGATAGAATAGTTTAGTATCAAATTGTGCTTTGCGATATATAGAACATTGCTTGTAAATAATCATGAAAATAAAAAGGCTTGCTGTACACATTTTAAAGAGACA
Source organism: Ophioderma brevispina (assembly GCA_023653785.1). NCBI lineage: Eukaryota > Metazoa > Echinodermata > Ophiuroidea > Amphilepidida > Ophiodermatidae > Ophioderma > Ophioderma brevispina. The sequence continues at coordinate 4,012 of JAMKCH010059123.1, read as the reverse complement.
TGAGATTTCCAGAAAAAAAAGCGCCCCAATTTTCTGGAACCCAGGTTTTTTACATATTTGGAAGCTTACCAATGTATAGTCACACCTGAAGGAATAACCCGAATACGTCGTCTTTATACGTCGACAGAAAGTCAAAGCACGGTTTTCTATGGGGACGAATTTACGGATAGCAGGCAAGTTCAAAACAAGTTTGCGGGTTTCTTTGCACCGTTTGTCCAATAAACCTTTGAAACGTTCTCGGTAGGTGGTATGCAACCGATTCAGTGAAATTTAAGAGAAATATGTATCCTAACAAAATTCCTCCGGTCACTTTAATAATGAATTCAGCAAAATAGCCAAATTGTCGGCATTTGCTTTGGTTTACATATAGTAAAAGTGAAATTGTCTTTCTTACTGAGTGGTCATGTAGAGTCTGCAAGATTCGAAAGGAACAAACAAAATGACCAAAGCACATTAAATAACAAAATGGTACCATCGGTTTGTGTGTGGTTGTTAAATAAGAATATATTAATGAAGACATTAAAGAAAAATTAAATCAACGCTGGACTGGTCTGTGATATTTTGATTTTCCGTGCAATGATCAGTAAGTGCTATGAGCTGTGTGTGCTTGTGAGAGTACTTAAAAACATTGCGCTAGTGTTGCCTGCCATCAGGGTTTGTGAAGGATAGACCTAATTGCCTCCTTTGGACATGATATAGACCTTGGACCTTGATATATGACCGTTGAAACTTTGATTATATGGACCTTTGACCGTGATATATGACCTTTGACTTGATATATGACCTTTGACCTCATCAACAAATTCAACTTGTCAATTAAAGGTGCATTTCGTGATTCCAGCCCTTCTGTTTTATCATTGTTAATATACGGTATCCTTGAGAAAAAGTGAGAAAAAGCTTATGCACGAAATTTGAGTTGATCCGAATCTTGCGGTTTGTGTTATGACCAATGTTGTTTACCACGGTCCCATAGAGCCACTGTGTGTAATTTCGCCGTTTACGGACAGAAGAAAAGAAAACTTGTGAATTTCTTACAGATATGACGAATTTGACGTAAGATTACGTATAGTGGGTTATAAGGTAACGTTCAGATGATATAGAATCTCAACTTTTTGAGGAAGTGGGGACGAGGCTGTGGATTCCGATTGCCCCTTTTAGGTATATTTTTCATTTACAGCCTCTCTTACCTAAATGATACCTATATGACCTTTGGCCTTGGCATGCAACTTGATTGTTCTCATCAACAAATGGGGATACAATGTTTGCACCTATGACTCAAGTTTGATTTAAATCAATCAAAGTATGTGGATATACAGGGGCAAATGTAACCTTTTCCACAAAAACCGACAAAACCATCAACAGACAAACAACAGTGGAGTTTTCAAAAGGAGGTCTACATGAGCCCCGTCTACCTTATGCAACAAGTGTTAAGCTGGGCCAATAAACTAGGGGCACAATGCTGACTTATTAGACAAGTGTATGGGAAAGAAGAAAATACAAAAACAAGACCACACATTAGACATAATGTAAGCATATGATCATGATGACTACAATTCCATGTGAAGTAAACTTTACAAGTAGGTGCACAAGTTCTTATCACCTGAACGACTGCAATAGATGCTGGGGACATCTTGACACAGTTATAGCTACCACTGTGAATTGCACTATCTTGGGGGAAAAATTATCTGATCTTGTCAAGTAAATTCTATGAAACCTGTCCGTTTTTAACCTAACTCAAAATTCATGACTGGAAAATGTTAAGTGCATTTATTACTCCCTAAATGCAATTTTTAATAGATCCACATCTTTCCGAAATTTATTGTACTTAAAAAAAATATAATAATATAATTCCACCGAGCTACTTCCCAACATATGAACTCAAGACACCCCATAGCTCCTGACATTAATTAAAATGCATTTGTCAGTTGTTAACTTCTCAGAAAAAAATCCTTTGATGTCCTTGGGTAATTCGATGGTGTATTTTCACTACATTTTAAAGTCAATAAGACAATGTCTTACACAGCAGCTATTATACTTTAGACCTTCTTGCATTGGCCGGGCTGCTCACTCTACTTCAGGAATCAAGGGTCTAATGCCTGCTCTGTGTAATGGCTTGATAATGGCATTAAATATTCATCACTTTCCTTGTACATCAGACGATGTGATGACGTCAAATCAAATCTTAGTGGGTTTTTTAATGTCTTTGTAAGTCTCGGTCTATTTTCAGACAATAAATAGTTTTTACACTCCAGGTACTATTATGGTGAGCCCTGAAACATGAAGGTGAAAAGTTAATTCCCAAATGTTACAGCTATATCTCTACACATGTTTGCTGTTTGTGTGCTATGTTGTGAGGGCTTTTGGAGCCTTCTTACCAATCTCTTGCAAAAATTGTCTTGTTGGTCTTTGTACAATGACCTCAGATTGACCCTGATAACCTTTGACCTATTATCCTTAAACTTCTTGACCCAACCCTCAACATGAATCTCAAAAAAATCTGACAAGGAAGTCAAGAATTCACATATATTAAGTCCTGGGATTAAGTTGTATTAAAAAAAAAGCAATCATTTGTCAAATTTTATCCATTCTAAACAATGATAACCATGGAAGTTAAAACATGACACAAGAAAGGAATCTACTACCTTTAGTCTATGTGTCTTTGCTAAGGGCATATAAGCAGGGGCGGCGCCAGGGTAAAATCATAGGAGGGGCAAAACATCATGGGGGGGGGGCAAAACATTACAAAAATGGCCTCATATAGGTTTAAAAAAGCTATTTTTTTTTGCAATTTATTGCTTAAAACCCATTTTTCCTGAATTTTGAAACTCCCCCACCACCCCCTGGCACCACCCCTGCATATAAGGGTGGCATTGGGGCTACGGCTTTCACCATTGTGACAAAAAAAAATATTTTTTTTAATCTGAAGTGTGTACAATGTGCGTTGTATGTGTTAATGTTTTTCCCTTTTTTTCCCTTTATTTTTATATGGTTATGTTAAAGGTCCATGGCCCGATCGCTAATAGCCTCATCCCCAGAAGCCACAGATTTTACTGGAAGTGGTCAACATTTTGGTATCAGAAGAAAACTACTATTTTTCTCATTTACCCTGTGAAATCTTAGAGCCAAAGAATGTTTGGTTTGGAAGTTATGAGCGAAAATGTGCCCCATTTTGGTTGGGGGGGTTGTGGATCACGAAATGTCCCTTTAACCCTAACAAGTCAGGGGTCTCCTGAGAGGAAGACGTCCCAACAGCAACTCCCAGCAATTGGTTTTCGGCAATCCCCTGAGAGGAAAGTGGCTGAGTGGCAATGTACAGCAATGGCTATTTTGTTTGCCCTACTTCCTGGTTCGGAAAATTGATCTTGTCACATCTGCCAAATTTGGAAGGTCCAACATATACTCTACGTTCGGGGAGAACCCGGAAGTACTTTGGTAAAGTAGTGCACGGTGGGAAACTACCTGATATGCTGCTGAGACGTTTCATCAGCAATTCAAAGCAAATTGTTTTAGGCGATCTCAGGGAAAGGCGGCCTAGTCGCAATCTACAGCAATGGGTAGCAATGGGTGTTCTGAGGGGAAAGGGTCTCAGTGGCAACTCACAGCAATGTAAAAATTAAAAATAGTGCCTGACGTCCAAGCAGCAGAATTTGGCAACTGAGGTAACTTCAAATGCTGGTTGCTGCCGTTCTGATGTGTTAGGTTTAATTAAAGGCTGGTGGTGAATATGTGTATTTGACCATGGGGAAACAACTGCTTACAAATGTCATTTTGATATGGAAAATAAATCAGCGGGGAGCCTAACAATATATTTGTCAACTTTTTAACTAATTCATACAGAATCTCTGGGTGCTGCCAGCTTGGAAGACACCCCAACTTGCAGGGTTAAAAATGGCTCATCATCATATGCAAGTCTAAAGCTACCACAGGCAAGCTGAAATTTTAGCTGCGTGAATCAGATGATTTTCTTATCAGGTTTATTTCAAAGATTCTATAAAAAGTAATCTGTTTGATA
>JAMKCH010059115.1:0-71772 GCA_023653785.1 Ophioderma brevispina | reverse complement strand
TGGATCAGTAACTTAAAAACTAATGACGCCTTACAAAGAATGAATCGATTTTTAACTAAATAAAGATTTAATTCTATAGAAATGGTCCGGACACTCAATCGGAATTAGCTTGTCTGGCCACAAATCTGTAAGGCACACCAAAGAATAGGACGTTAGAAACTATGACCCTGAACACTTGTGAATTAGAGTCTAGCGTAGACTGCCCAGTTTAATACCTTAATGACCGAGAGGTATTAGTCCCACCCTTTTTTAAGCTGAAAAAATGATGAAAATACCTTGAAATTGGTGGGTGGGAGATAATGCCCGATATTGCCCGAAGCCGGAGTTGAAATGTCTTGCCTACTCGCCACATACACTGTAAAGCCACTTCATGGCTTCCGAATTTTTGAAGACTCAGAAAGTGGAAAAATTGCTGTTTTCGATAGTATGTAGTTTCCACCCTCATTCTGAAGTAGATTTCATCTTTCGTCATGTAAATAACCATGACTATAATGTAACTTTAGTGATTTTTTTTTGCAAAAAAAAAGGCAAAAAACGGACAAAAATAGTCGCGAAAACTGAACCATTTGCCATCAGTGGTTTGGCGGCGGCCATATTTGGTTTGCTGCCAAATGCCCTCGGACCCTACACACGGCCTTGTCAAATTATCTTTCGTTTTCAGAAAACAAATCCACCAAAAAACTATTTTATGAATTGAATTTTATGAAACTGAATAATTTTATGGGACATTTATTTTTATATCTGAAAAAGGAAAAAGTCAAAAAACATATTGTAGAATAACGTTACTGAGTGGTGAAAGTAGTAGAGGAGTAGAAAAGCGCCTTGAGAGGTTGACCCAGAAACATGGTCTTCTGCTGTGTTCTATACTATAAAAGGATTGTTTTTCAAACTTTAATGGTTCCAGACGTCTTAGAAAAACATTCTTGAGATGGATTATAAGATTAAATATGAAGTTTCGTATTCAGTTGTATTGGAAAATGCATATAATTGGAATTCAAGGCTAAAAAGGTTTGTTGTTTGAAAAAGATAGGTTTCGGAACTTTGCAGTTCAGTGTTAGCCAATTTTTTTTGGCATGGGATAATAAACGGATCTTAGAATTTTTTGCAATTTTCCTAAAACTAGGGTGGGGGTTGGATTATAATGAAGCATGGGGACTATACTCGGGTCAGTACGTTAATAATAACCAATCGAGTAGTAATGGTAGTTTTAGTCGTAGTATAATTAAACGGATATAAAAAAGCCAAAGTTGTTACAGGGACGGCCTCTCTCGCAAGGAGAGCTGTATTATGCCGTGACGAACAGTAACCAACCATAAAGAGTGGTACCCAACGAACCAAATCAAATGACTCAAAAGTAGTTTAATAGTAATAATGGGGAACATTTACCGGGTTCCGAATCTGGCAGACCAAATCTGGATCCTGCGGCTTCAGCGAATTTGGCCAGAAAATTCGCGAAGAGTCGCAGTCCAAAAATCCTAAAAACGGACTCAGGACATAAATAACGGTAAAATAGAGTTTCACCCTATCCTGGCCGAACAAATACCAGCCAAACCTTGTGAATTTCTACTCAGAATAGGGAGCTAACAGATACATCTCACAGGTCAGGTTTAGAGCCCAAAGGGAAAGAGGGCGAGCATGATGGGATCGCCAGGGACGTCAGTGGTATGACGCCGCCAGGGATCGCCTGAATAGGAATTTGTGTATGTTAGTTTTGGGGGTCATCTTGTGCACAAAGACTGATGAAATGTAATCTATCGACATTGGAAAACCAAAGGAGAGATTTCAAAATATGGGGAGTTATGCTAGTTAGAAATGCTACCAATGCTAGTGCACATAAAAGGATAATTTATCTAAAACTATTTTATATGCAGCGCGAAATCATCGTTTCAAAAACACGCTACTTCACAATTTCGCTACATGAACCCGCTGCATAAACGATCTATTTCTGGAGTTCGCGTGAGCAGGTTGGGATGTAATGTTAGAAACGCTCCACAATACTTATTTTTCTCCAATTAAAAAAAAATGAAGGAAAAAGATTTGTATTATAAAATAGCGTGTTTTCGGCAGTACTTTCAGATTTATGTGAAATTTTATAGCATTTTTTCCGAGATGTTGGTTGATTTAAGCCTTCACCCCCGATGATTGCGATGACAGTTGTTTTTTTTCCGACCCCGTTTCTCACCTCCTCTCCCCCCCTCCTCCTTTACCCTTTTCCTTTTAGACAGATCTTAATGTTCTTATTTCTAATATTTGATACCAAACCCACGGGGGAAAGAACATAGCGCTTTTCCGCACTAATCTGAACTTACAGCATGAGTGAGATCGATATTTGACACAATTTTGACCAAAATTTCATGTTGTGTACAAAAACGTATGGGAGACTGTAATCAGAGAAGAGGCTCCAACACAAAGACGAGAATTGAAAATACAGAAGACCAACACGCCGTCGCAGTAGTGAAACAAAAACCGAATAGTTGGCCCATTGCCCAGGGAAAAAAATAAAAAAATTTGTTGGTTTTTCATCTGGCAAAATTCACCCCGAATAAACGCCCCCCTTTTAGAAAAATGCACCGCCCCCGGGCGTTTATAGAGGATATACGGTAAGCCTATTCCTTCCCTTGCTCTGTTTAACTCTAACATGCCCCACCGGCAAAAAACAGTTATCAAGTAACTATGTTGCCCAAAATTGCTGGTCAGGCCCAAGGGAGATCAACAAGTTTGGAATACTGCGGTGAGGGCTGGTGGGAAGTGTTCTTCCCAGGGAAAACTCTTGCGATGCATTGCCACTGGGCCACTTTCCCCCTCAGGAGATCACCGGAGGGACTTTCGTCGATTCCGGTTGATGAGACCATCCCCACATGCCACTATTTTCCCAAAAGTACTTCTGGTTCTCCAAATATTGAAGGTACGTTGGGAACCCTTCCAGATTTGGAGAGGTTGTGAAGGTTAATTTGGCAAACCCGAAGTACTGCTAGTGAAACAACCTATTGCTGTGCATTGCCAGTGGGCCCCTTTCCCATCATGAGATGTCCGAAAAGCAGCTGCTGCGAACGTTGCTGGTGGGAAGTCTTCCCCAAAGGAGCCCATTGCATGCTATTACTGGTGGGACTTCAACGCTATCTGCCATTTTGTTTTTGTCTTTTCGCTGGAGTGAACAGCCCATCGGCAGTTGCACAGATCGAATCTGATTGCTGGGATAGAACCCATCACAGAAGAAAGGGTGTAATGGAAAGATCAATCAAGTGTTCAGGTGCCTAAAAGTATACCTGATTTTGCTTGCTTATATATGAAGTGACTTCCTTTCTTCCAAAATGTTGCTGATAATTGAAATCAGGTAAACAACCTTTCAAAATGTCAAAATCCAACAGTCAATTCAAAAAGAAATCTTTTTTTATAATTTAAGAAATAACAAAAAATTGCTTTGTTCACGGTACACAATGTCGTATATTAAGTTTATTATTTAACATTGAAGTATTTTTGTTGACAGAGGTCATGCAAAAGTAAAATTTTTCTTGCCAAAAATGGTTAAAATTGTGCAATGTTGAGGTTCAACATATTTTAAAGAATCGATTTTTCCAAATGGTCTATGTAACTTCATTTGTGTTTTTGTTTTGAAATGATGCTTTGCTGCTAACTTAAAATAACATAAGGCTGAATTATTTCCTACTAAGAACATTTTTCTTTTACTTTGCAGTGATTTATTTAGTGCCAAAGGGATTGCATACTGGAAAAAATGTTAGTCGAGGAATAGTTAATGGTTAGAATAGTTAGTTTAGAACACCAGCGCGGTCCTTTGGAGCCTAGTTTTACATTTAAGGGGGTGGTTAAAGCAGAAGAACTTAGTCAATGGCCCCAGTTTTAAATTTAATATTTTATATTTTAAAAAATATTATTTGATGATTGAGAATTTTTTTTTCAGGTTTGGTAGGGCAGGAACATGTTTTCTTTCCCATATATTTTAACAGAACTATTATTAATTTTTTCCCCATATTTTGTCACATTTACTTGTACCATGTTACAATTTTTGACCAAAAAAAAAAAACACACGGGCGGAAACTGCCAAAGGGAGGTAATTTCACGTATTAAGCAATAAGCGTGGTCTATTCAGCGTTTTTGGTTGTGCAAGCAAAATTGCGAAGTAATGAGGCATCAGGAATGCATTGATGCACTTCCATTCGATGACGCTGATACCCATGGTAACTGGATTCAATTGTAAATGGGCTCTGCCCATGTGAGTTGCTTTTTTTAAAAAGGAACAGGATTTTAATTCACGATTTTTTGACCCTTATTAAAACTGTTGGATTTTGCTCATAAGAAACCCAGATGACGTAATGTGGACCCTGGTGCAGAAAGCAGCTGTGAACAAAATAAAGAGATGAAACGCTTGTTTTCGGAATGAGGCCATATTTTGTAGCGAACGGGACAACATTTGGACAAAATGACGATTTTCTCTGGTTACTTTCGACGATAATTGTTGAGTTTTCGGTTCCAGTTACTCGAAATCCATATCAGCAACAGGTAAGAAATGAAATGCATCGTATAGAGCATATAAAAATCTAGGGTCGGTATTTTTTAGTTTTTAATTTTTTGTTAAAAATCGGGATTTATGTCCAACTTTGAACAATCTTGGCGTTGCTCCAAATTTAACGCACGCAGATTTTTTGAAAAATAGTGCAGAATTTGAAAAAAGGGAAAATACCGACCCTAAAACTATGACTCTGGAATACAAAAACGAACAAGGCACATTTTTAAACCATTTCTATATTTTTTATAGGGAACAAAAAAAAATGAGTGAAAATCACCATTTCTCATGATTTTCTAAAAAAACATATATTTTTGGGAAAAAGATTATCATATTTGGATTCCTTGAGTCATTTCCGTCTCAAATATGTATACTTGATGTATGTTGGAACAATAATTAAGAAGATACGGCGCCGGCAAAAAGCAGTTCCTTTGAATTCCTGACTTACATGTAACACCCCCTTAAGATAAGCACTCCTGATACATCCCTCTGTAAAGGTGACTTAGTATGGAAAATTCACCTTATGACAGCATTCAAGCTTTGACTTACGTTTAGCGGACACGGATGTGAAAAAAATATTTAGGGGTGAAAACAGTCAACATTCTTGATTACTTAAATGTTTCTAAGGGTAAAACGTCATATATTTTCAGACTTTGGCACTTAAAACCCCATATTTTTCACTGATTTTGAGAAAAATTCAGTTTTTTGGCCAATTTTAGTCAAAAATGGCCGTTTTCGGGTGACAACAATTTTGACTTGCTAATTTCCTGTGAGTGTATGAACATGAAAACTACCTATATAGTAGTGACTAATTCTTTATGCTAATCATGTGACAGGGGTACATTTGTAATATTCAAATCATTAAATGGGATCAATCTATTTCTTTATTTTTGTAACAGGGTTAGAAAGTCGGCGGTCAGGGTGACAATTGATTTGGGAAAAAATGCAATTTTCGCCCAATTTTGTGATGGAAAAAGCCATAACTCCTCAATGGTATGAGCTATGGTGATGCTTCTTGTGTCTTTTTGTTCAGTATTTCAATAGCTAAATAGTGAGGTTTAAGGCTAAACAAATATAAACTTGCTATAGCCAAGACCTCCCTCTAGAGCAAGTTTATATTTGTTTAGCCCTGAGAGTCCCAGTTTTGAAGGACTTATTTTTTTGCGACCGATTTTTGCTCAAATATGAGGACTTCGGGCAGAAATATGCCTGTACAGTGCTATGGGAAAAATTTTCAAGTTAATAATTATGCATTCTTTATTTCAGATTCAGTTTCTACACAAAATTTCACCCTAGAAAATGGTATTTTAAGTAGGATATCTTTCCCTTTAAGTTTCCACCATTCTGTCCACCAAACGTAAGTCAAAGCTTGAACGCTGTCTTATGCAGTATCTCTTTGTCTAGATTGTATTCTGAGGTCTCTGGGCTTTGGACCAGACTTTGGCAGGTTAAACCTGGTTTTGTGAGTGCTCAACCATTCCACTTCCCTCAGAGCATATTGCTGGAGTTGCTTTTCTGCGTTTTTTTTTTTCCACTTGGAAGAAACAGGTTTCTTCCAGTTTCTTCCACTAAAAGCGGAAGAAACTAAAAAAGTCATTTAAAATTTTTCTATTTTTAAAGCCAATGACTTACACTTTTGATTTTATATTATACAGTGAATGAAATATAGTGAAATAATATAAAATAACCATTCAGGGACCCCCTTTAGCCTCTATCTTTTCTACCAATCTTTGGCAATGTATTTTTGCGTAAATCCTCTTTATGTTTTAATCTGTTTTTCTTGCTATTAACATACCACGTCTGGCGTCGAGGCTATTCTTGTAATTGGGCGCAATAGTCTTCGTCACAGTAGGCGCCATCTCCTTCAAGAACCAACCAACCACCCTCTCTCCCATGAAATATAATTAAACTCACATTGCTTCACATCGCCTAAATAGAAAAACAAAATTACTGGAAGAAACTTATTAGACACTTTCCACACCAGTGAGGCCAAGTATTCATGATGTTGCCAGAGACTCACATGTGCGTGACAGCATTTATTGCGACAATAAATCTCTCTAAAATTGTGGTTTGCAAGAAACATTTACAAATTTAATTTTATGTTGTTAATTTGTTTGTACAGAATGTTATAATTTTGTATGATTTTTCCCAGTCGTTTCTTCTAACTTTTTGTCATGGGCAAGTTCATGACCCTAACAAACACCCCCACGTCAATCAATCACTGAGCGTAGTTGTTATTCCAGGGGGAAAGAGCATTGCGATTGCATAAGCTGACCGTTACCTTGTTTTAGCAAGGACATGAGAAATCACTGACCTAGCCGCCTTGATTCCCATTAGTTTTTCGTCTTTTAGTGCATTGTAATTAAATGAGATCATGGAATATGATGATGATGAGTGACTGAGCAGCACACTCATGGCCTTTGTAGAGTATGTTCCTATGCAAATTGTTTGTTTGAGTCGTAATCGGAAAAACTACGGGGTGCGGAAAGTGGGCGTGGCATGCATATGAAATTAGCAGCCTAGTTGACGTAAATGTACTAGTGTGTGGAAAATGTTAGTGCTTGTCAGAACTCATCGAGATGGTGTAAAAAAACTACCGATTAGAAAAAGTTGTTTCTCTATGCCGATGGGTTCCTACGTTTATAGCCCAGTTGAGAGATGTTCTATAAACTTTCTGACCCTCTGATGCAAAACAGCCATAGAAACTCAGTTACCAATTAGATCTTTTGCACAGCCTGTGACAAAACTACACCCATGGGAAAAAAAATACATGCGTTTGGATATTTACATCCACCATGACATCAATCGATTGCGGTCATCCTCCCAGGTTCGTGATAACTAGGTCAATCTGGTCAAATCTTGTTTTCACCTGGTTTTCCAATTGCACGTGGTGTATTCACTATGTTGTGGTGTTGTTGTGATGATTTTATGTGCACAAAGTTCTTCACAAATGCAAAGATTTGTTAAGTTTTTCTTACTATGGAGAAACCTTAGTTTACTGAAAGAGGTAGAAATTAGAAAATTACTACATTCTAAAGTTTGCAGAAACTTTAAATTTATTATGTTTAAACTAAATAGGACTTCAGTGAAGAACCTTGACTTCTCATCTTATTCAATCTCATTCAACATTATAATCTTATGTATGGACGTACCAGAGTATGGGCTCAGGCCCGGGGGCTCAGGTCTGACACCCGTCATGCGTTGTACCTTGGAGGACTATGTGTACAATTAGTAGCTGAATGTGGAACCTAAGCTTGATGTGATAGTATTATATGTTCGTAGTTGTCATAAGTTTTCTCATGTAGGCTTAGGCTATAGTTATTGTTATAATGTAGATGATAGTTTAATACAAGTATTAAATAATTTTCAGTAACTCATGCCTGATGTTTCTACTTTAAAACGGGTAAACACTTATTATACTTGGTCCCTTTCTTTCATTCAATACATCGGTCGAGAATCGTCAGGCTTTGACATATTTTTGGTCGAGCCTATTTTTTGCCGATTTTTGAATAACCTCCGGCCGCCGATCAGATGCCTATGACAAATATTGGTTCATCTCTAGTGGATGGTGCATTGTGACCACAAACACGTGCACAGGATATAGTTCGAAAGTCCTTATACAAATTTGCTTTTCTAGTTATGTCAGCTTAATCCTGACACGTCATCAGGGGGTTGCCAGTTTCCCCTTAATCCAAATGCTTAGCAATATCGTTAACAGTGAGAAGAAGTTGTATATCGATTGATCTGTGTGACCTAAAACCATGTTGGTTGTCATTCAGAATGCTATTTGCTTCAGCATGTTTCATGCTGTGACTTGCGATTAGTGTCTAACCGATCACCCTAATATATACCGATTACAGATTTTAAAATTTCAAAATCAGTTCATTCCAATTCCGATTTTTTCTGTGTATTTTTTGCATTATCATCGCCGTTTTTGACAGCCAGCAGCTGCCAGAAAGTAGCAGATTGATTAGGTAAAACACTAAAACAGCAAAATAGTAAGATAGGAACAACATACACACTCTTGTGTACATAAAATAATAAATTGATTGTTTCAGTTTCGATTTATTTTCACCATTTGGCCATCAGTTTGGAACAATTTTAATTCAAGTTTGGACCTCTTTGATATGAATTTAATCGGTATAGAAATCGGTAAAAAATTAGAATTTTGCCGATACCGATAAGGTCATAATCGGCCCGATTTCAAGAATACCGATCATATCGGTTATTCTTTATCTATATCTATCTAACGGCCGCAGCCAAATGTAGCGCCAAATGTCCCTGTTTGTCATTAAGTTGGGGATGTCAGATGGATCCTGCTGGATGTCTCGAGCAATCACATCAATGTAGTTAAAGGGGCGACGACCCCTGTTTTGGCATGGTAACTTCCAACATGTGACGCACGGTTCTCTACTTGCAATAATATGCTCCAAAATCTTGCAGACAACTACTGTCAGGGACACCGGTCTATAATAACCACACTCAAGCAACAGGACATCACAAAAGTAAAGCTAATTTAAAATAGTTTATTATTAAGCACAGTTTTCTATGGGAGAATGTTATAGTAAGGAGTCCATTGGAAAATTGATTTTTAATTTGAACCCCTACAATTGGGTATCATTGTAAAGGTTTAAAAAAGAAAAGAATGGTACATAAATCAGCTCAATACATGAAAGTATGGCGGAGTTATGCCTATTCTTATGTTAAGGGTGATGGACTTTTGTCTGTCAACCGATCCTCCACATAATGATTTCTTGATATATTTGGAGGGAAGATCAAAATCGCCCAAAATTATAAACAGCACAAATGTTGTCAAAATATCTTTTTTTAATATTTCTGACCAATACATTGGAGTTTCAAGTCAAATTAGTCTTGTAAAAACAGAAAACTTACCTATGTTTAAACAAGTATTTTTTACAAAGCCCCCTCCCGAATTCGAGTTGTCAACATTATTTCCAAACTCAGGGAGATCACAAGACTAAACTTAAGTTAATCTGAGAGTAATATAGCCTAGGTGCTTGGTTTACTGAATAATAAATTTAACATGACCCCCCCCCCATTAGAAAAAAATCACATTATAACCCCCCACACTTGTTAAGTAGAAAATCACGTACCCCTTAATAAAGTTACATTTCTCCCACCCCTCCCTCTTTTTCCTTTTCTTGGCTTAAAATTCATCCCACTTGATTTATTACAAACTTCAGTCGGGATCACAGTAGTCTCTACCAATCCTTTATTGTCCACATACCGTCGCATGGTATAATACATACGGCCTGCTGTGGAGGCTACGATCTAGGTCGTATTCGGGAGAGCAAAATGTAAATTTTGCGCAACAATTTCATACATTTAATCATGTTTTTTTCTTCAAAAAGGTAACTTATTGTTAAAGGGATTAGCAGCGATTTGCTAATCCGAAACATTTAACATCAAAATTCATATTTTTGTATTTTTGTTATGGCATCATTGGCATGGATATGCAAACATAACCTGCAAGTGGTTGGCTTGAAATGCGTGTATTAAAGACAAGGCAGTACTTTTTATCCGATTCTTTAATTTCTATACGTGCGTATCAAAATTCCGACTGGAGATCAAAAAAGCCTTTCTCAGTGAATACCCCAGATTTTAAGCGTGATATTGTGCATCATGATCAATACAGTTTGACCTCAAACACAAATATTATTGATCTTTGTTTATTCTGTGCTAGTGCAAACCACAATCAGCTGTTTATTGTAGATTTTGAGACGTCATCGCTGTATGTCTATTTAAAAGACTGTATGACAAATTTCCTCAAATACTTCATTTTTTCACTATTTTGGTGGTTTATTTCTACATTAAAGCAGTCATTTTAATTGTACACACTTATCCCTGATTTATAAGTTAAAACCAATGCATTTCTACATTTTTTTTATTTTTTTGCAATATCGCTGCTAATCCCTCAAACTTCATTTTACAGGAAAACAATTGCAAAGTGAATTTGGATTTATAGAATGGGCAGAATATGGACAAGGGTATGTTTTCACACACTAAATACAAATCCCGAAAGTTGCCAAACCGACAGACTCCTTAGTTATAGTGGCAAGCCATGAACAAACCTTTTTGACACAAAATTTAGCAATTTTTGAAGCCACAGAAGACAACATAGTTTTGGCCATAACTTTTTTATTATTTAACCTACAGACAAGGTTGAACTATTATTTTTTTATAAAAAATTGTCATCTTTCATGTTTATTGCATTTTAATTAAAGAGATATTTTATACTTTAAAAAAATATGATTCATGCTAACTGGGGTGGTGGAAGAATATACTAAATTCTTTCCCAAATTATTAATCAGACTCTAGTGTAGCCCAATAGGGCTGTCTACGCTGACGTCATGGGGAAATTATCGGGCGGCCATTTTGTGGTGATGATTCCCATAGCATAGGCCGCCGTAGCACGATTCGTCATGCATTATAATGCATCTGGCCTTAGCTTTTATCATTGTGCCTTTTTACATAGGCCGCTTGCATGATTGCCATGCCACAGTTAATTCTGGGGACAGCCCGTCACCCGTGTGTTACAAAATAAATGGCCGACGGCCGCAATAAATTAAGTTTGACTGGGCGACTTTCACTTTTTAATCGTCAATTTTTCAATGACCAAGTGATTCTGCGACCAACAACACCTCACATTAAAGCTAAGAAGATTGTGGTCACGGTAAGCTAGGTTGTGAGTATCACAGCACATAAATGATAATGCTATGGGATCCGACACAAAAACGTGTTGGCCGGCCCATTTCACATCTAACGATCTAGATAGGTAGGAGCATCTTGCTTTGAACAGGGTGGCCTATAGTAAAAAATAAAAATGATAAAATCCAAGTGAACAATGATAAAGGACCAAACAAAAGTCGCCACCACTGTGAAGAAGCAAGATGAATCGTGCTAAGGCCGCCGGGGATGAATTCAGTATTCTGCCACCACATCCTTCAACATGCAGTTTATTCCGTTGAGGCTGCCGAATTCATAGGGTTGTGGCACAAGACTAAATTCTTTCCGGCCGCCGTGTAAACTGGCATAAAATGCGCCGAATTTTTACCTGAATTTGAAGTGATAGCCGGAAATTGGAATGGTAGCTGCTAGTTAGGAAATAACATCACATTTTATAATGCCTATTCGTTTCACCAAGCATGGTAGAAACAATCCAAGAAATGGTCACAAAAGGGTGTCACACGCAAACGGCCTCTCGTAGAAGCACACGTTTGTTTATCACTTCCGATGAACCAGGGCTGCTATGAACTAAGATTCGGACTTAGTAGAAAGTATTCGCAGTGTTGTGTGTCGCGAAGTGAACTGCGCAACGTTGGCCGTGATAACGGCGAATCAACCGGCAGTAGAGAGACTCAGTAAACCGATATACCGGTATTTCGGTGAAGCCTAAGAACCTGGATGTCTTTATGTTATTTTCGCAAATACCGATTTATAGAAACCGAACGTTTTTTCATCGGCAATTGGGCGCAACGGCCAAGGCCATTGCTGATCATGCGGTATATTTTCGTAAGATAAGCAAGTTCTGTGTAACCCCAGATTTCCGAAAATACGCACTTTAAGTCCTAACTTCCACAGTGCATGGCACTAATTGATCTACAAGCCGCCGCCATTCCTTAAGTACCTACCTATTCTATGGATTCTACTATTTTTTGATCTCCACGTCCTTTCAACATTTTCTTCGGGCCGCCCTGACATGAATCCGGCCCGCATCATCACATGCACAAAGCAGTTAAATAAACTTGTTCACTCAATGAATACATAGCCAATCCATCACAAGAAATGGTCCTTCGACAGCACCGCAACGCCACGTGTCAATAGCGTCCCCTATCGAATTCAAAAACACACATACAATCGCTGGTGCTGAAAGCACAACGGCTCGAAACTAGGATTATTTCTGCGCGCGACAATATTGTTTGTGGTGATATCAACTTGTTATTTTGTTTTATGAATGTTGGATTTACGTAAAGTAAAAGAAACATTTTCGGTTTATTTACTTAGCTTCATTATTATTTCACAATATGATTTTTTTTATATATTTGTTTAATCCTGAGTGGTGGTTAATTGTTAATTTTAAAAAAAAAAAAAAAATTTTATTACATTTAAAATAAGATTATATGTATATTTTGTAAATGTGTGTGGGGGGTCTGGTGGTGAATATGTTGTTATTCTACAGCCCCAATTTTAAACCATTTTGACACCTCATGCACATGACAGCATAATCCTGTGGTAAGCCAATGACTTTAGTATGAATTTCTAATTCATTTTCCATGGAAAGCAAAGTGCTTTTCGTTCAGACACTAGATTCGCGAGTCTGTCGAGTTTCATTATCTTTTAATACATAAAGCAATACAAGCACAATGCGACTCTGCCCCAATTGGGTGAAGATGTTGGGTGGTTCCTGGAAAAATTTTGTAATTCCCTTTAATGTTTAAGAAGAGGGCGGGAACCAATGAAACGTCAGACAATTTAAAGTCGCATCTGATCTTGCAAGCGCAGTGTTTTCCAGGCGCGAGCCTAACTAGTACTGGCTACTCTATACACCTAAAAGCTACACTCAGAATGAATACGTAAAAATACTGAAAATTGCCGAAAACGGTGTAATCCTGTTTGGCAATAAAAGTCATTCAGTTAAATGCACATGTTTTCTTGCTCTCTTTTTGCAGAGATCTCCCCTCCACATTTGGAGCTTGCTTTCCTTTCGTTTCTCTCAAATCACGTAAACAATTGTGTTTAATCAGCACGTGGACAGTCCACTTGTCCCACAGGCCGTCACCGGGTCTCCAGGTCTGAACCCCGAGCCAGTTCATACTTGTTGTTGTTCACCGCACTGGCCGCCGTCCCTCATGAGCGTGTGAAATCCTTTGCAATATGCTGCTGGTATGCTGTACGTAACATGCAATAAACTTCGAAATTTCTTCCTCGAATTGGATTGACTTTTAGCTCATAATTGTATGTATTTGAAATAACACGAGTGCATATAAACAAGGAAGGATCGTACATGACATAGTGATGACAATTCCGGACAGGTTGTTTTAAACAGAAAAAAATATGGTATTTAGGATAAAA
This sequence comes from Ophioderma brevispina, assembly GCA_023653785.1. Lineage (NCBI taxonomy): Eukaryota > Metazoa > Echinodermata > Ophiuroidea > Amphilepidida > Ophiodermatidae > Ophioderma > Ophioderma brevispina. Next base: position 58,157 of record JAMKCH010059115.1, on the reverse strand, counting down.
TAAAAGCCTCGCAAGTGTAATAAATGGTCGGGTCGGATCTTATGTTATAAAGAGCGGTGAGACCGCGGTGAGTAACAATTTTAGACCGGGGATTAAGCCTTCAAGCTAAAATGACTAGTTGTTTACTTGATTGAAACCTAATTGAAGACATGGCCTATAGAATAGTGTCGTCTTTCTTGGTTAGCAAACTGCAGTGTATTTAACAGTACACGTAAACGGCACATGGAAATGAAAGGCGGGAGGCCACCCTCCCTCCGGTTGGGTGCACATACTTTCCCCGTGTTGCATTTATGACGGGGATAGACCCTCTGAGGAGAGCCGATCATTGATTGTGTTCAAATTAACTGGGGAAAAACTATATGACCGTAAATACCGGTATTAAATTGTCGTTATATTCGGTTTGCGGTATTTTGCCTACCGATTCGGGGCCTACACCCGCAAGTAGTGGTCATCAGTACCCTTACGAAGCAATATTTCTGAACTGGAACAACGGACCAACTATAAATGTGCTCTTCAAAATCTTTTTTAAACAGGACTTACAGTTTCCAAACGTTTTCCTTCCATCGACAGTAGTAAAGCCACAGTAGGAATTCTATGAATTGTAACTATGGTCGATTGTTAGGGTAACATGGCCGAAAAATGCATGAATACTACCCTCAAGGTACTGACACACGCTGTAGTCTCCACATTGATCAATGGTCGCTATTGCTTTCGTTTACCATCCGGGATTACGCCGTCGAAAATTTGCATTTGCATGTTGTCGCATATCAGTGGCTCGATTTAAACAAATAAATTTTACATGCAACCGGTTCATGTGGAACAAAAATTTTACATGACAAAATTAATGTTGGCAGTGCACCATATTAACAACAAAATTTACCACGGCAGTACAAACTGAATACTGTGCTATACATGTCATGTCAATGCATACCATATCAGACCAAAATCAACTATAACTCTTCAGCTCGAAGTAGCTCGACGCGGGCGTTATACATTGAACCGACTTCAGCGCGCTCGTAAGCTAAGCACCAGCGCAATGCAACAAAAGGCGGCACTGGATGTACGCGCGTGTCGCCACTATCATACTTCCAAACGAGACAAAGTATAGAACACATTCTATTTGGTATTACTTTGGTGTCCTCAGGAGCTAAATGACTACTTTCGTTCTGCCCTACATGCACACTGTGCAGGTAGTTTTCACAGAGCTACGTCGCAGAAGAAAACCACATGCATCGGTGCATGTGTCACAGCCCAAGTAAATCGAGCACTGCGCATATGCAAAAATCGTAATGGTTTGTTGAAGCCTATCCAGGCACGTTGGCACAGCGAAGTGGCGTACCCAGGCCCGCCATGGAAAACAATTTTTTTTTTTTTCAAACAGAAATTGAAACAATTAGAGTACACATCTTACTAAATGCTTTTAAGTCTTAACGTACCACTCGATTAAACGAATCTTTTAACTGATAAATTCAACTGCGTCTCGTGTACAGAAATGATTTACACTTCTGACTAGACTGCTAAACCTGTGATTTCATTGTCTTAGTCACAGCGAGTTTGCTTGTGACCGTTTCACTGTCCTGCTTTGGAGTTCTCAATATTTCCAATCACCTAACTCCAAACAGAGCATGTTGAACGAACGTGAAAATTGCGCACGGGGATCGGCCGCCTGTCACAGCCGATACTTTGCCGATACGCCATATGACCTCTCCACAGGTCAATGGCCAATGGAGCGTCTGTTTACCTTATACCATGAGAGATGTACACATGGCCGCTGCTGCGATAGAAACCTGGATAGAACCCGACGAAAATTTCCAATTTTCCCGTCAAACATGAGTAATCGCATTGATAGTAAGTACCCCAAAAGTGCCTTAGTAAACATTAATCCCTTTGATCATGCTCAATTTGGCATCTGTGTGACAAATGTCGAATGCATAATTGCCTATGAGAAATGTAACATAGTTTTTTGCCTGGGGATCTCATCACGGCTGGGACAAAAGTAATTTTTTCCCGGGAAGGAAGTCAAGATTTCCAGCGACTTATACGGCTGTTTTGCCGATCGAGGGAGTGGTAGCGGCAAACAGGGGGTGTAAGGGGGGATCTCACCCCCAGAAGCTGAAGCTTTTTGAAAATCGAGTGCCATTGAAGTATTTGGTGCGCATTTTTAACCTTTTTAAGCCGTATGGTAGCTCAATCGTGATAGATTGTGCCCAAATCGACCCCTAATTTACCACATACCAAGCAAAAAGACAACTGGAGAAGCTAAGATTACTTACACAATAATATAAGTTATGATGTTTGTGATTGATTGAAAATTTTGTTTCAAGCCGTCCACATGTTCTTTCACACGAGAGTGATGGAAACGAGCTGTGTGCTCAGACAGCACCTCACCCATTTTGCTATTGCAGTTATGTATTTTGCTAGATTCCGCCACGTGGGCAATAAGTTTATTTTTTAATCCTTATTAAATTTTTATATAAAATTACAGATTCATCAAATATGTATGTAATCTTACAAAGACACGATGTTTAAATTCTTTTCGCATTTAAAATGATTTCAACGAAAAACATTTCAAATAAATACACAGATCGACCGGTTGATAATGGAGCTGATACTAAAGTAGATGACACACCCGTGCGTGATGACCATTGATAGACATTGTTACAGTGATGAGGGTCGGCTTTCTTGAGCTAGATTTTGTTGTGATTTTATCCCGAGACGTAGCTATTTTCGTCTCTGATTTTATCAAGAAATAAAACACACTGGTACTCAGGACTCATTTTCCTACTTTATTATTCAATAATGGTTTATTTACTCTTGATTCCCTTGATTATTTTACTATGTTTTCCTGGTTGATATCACAATTTTTTGTGCTTATTTACTTATTTTTTTTCTCTGCTTTCTCATTTGCGTCACAAAAATTCCGCGAGTCGGCAGGATTTCCCGGCAATGAGCTTCGTATTTGCCGGTGTTTTCCTCCCGCCGTGGATCTCATATGCCCGAAACCCTGCCTGTTGTAGACCTATGGGGTTACAACCCGGGTTGCGGTACCGTAACTACGGCAAGAGACCACGGTCTGAGTAGACGCCTATGGATTCGATCCGTGATTTGATCCATGGAAATGCCAGTGTATCCTTTGAGTGACCTGTCCTTGCCACTGGCATGACTGGCATGGCAATGACAATGTCATCATTCTATTCATGTCAATGACATGCTGACAATGATGGCCAATTATGAATTCCTTCACGAGCCAGCACACTACAGTCCAAATTATGAATTTGGATTCAGCCTTTGCAAATCGAAAATAATTTGTAAATTATATGGGAAATCATGGAAATTAATGTGTCACTTTGTTAGAACCAGCAACAAGTAGAAATTTATTGTAATGATCATGTACATAGAACTTCCAACTTACCCGAAGAATTTTACCGATGAATCCCTCGGCAGATTTCACCTTTCTCTCCGCCTCTTCCCCTCAGGGATTTGCCTTTGCCCGTTATCTCATCTCTGGTTTGACTTGTCACACGCAATTATTCAAAAACACAGAATATTAATTTAAGATGATTATTTTCAATTACTATGAATGATCATGTACAGTACAATACACACAATTACAGTCCGGTCATGTCAGTCGGACATCGCGTCAACATAATCAAGAGTGCCAGTCATGAAGCGTGGCAACGATCGCATGGTCTCGAAAACACTTAGATATTGGAAATCCCAAAAGGGGTGGACCTTGCGATTTCATGACGCCTCATCAAAATATTTACACAGAAATGACTCGAATCGGCCAAATGGTAAGTGAAAACCGTTAGCTAAAAACCACAGTGTAAAATCATTAGTAACATCGAACAAAAATATCGACTGGAATCCACCATATTGTTTTCTTTATGTTTTGAATCTTTGAGGGGCTTTTTGTTTTTTTTAAAAATTTGAAATATTCTCTGATTCATCAAATAAAAAACCCTAATTCAAATATGCGCACTACTCTTTGTTTTCAAAGTCCCAAGCATTATCAATACTTTATGTTATCTATAACGAAATAACTCCTATGAACATCCACATAGTTTAAAAGAAAATTCATAGGAAAATGGTTCTTAATCCTTCACAACCAACTGTGTCAACAACACCTTGTCATCGATTATTTACACTACATTTGTAAATATTACAAGAAAATTTCCAGTTATGCGTATGGCAAAATGCTGTATTTTTATTTAAATTGGTTCCGAGGCCCTAGAGACTAAATTAAAAACTTGTCGCTCTTGTTAAAAATTTTGCCAATATATGAATTGTCAAATTATACGATTAAGTACTAATCTTTATCATACAAATGTAAATTATACAGTATTATAAGACGGGCCGGCGTTCATCTCTTCCAACAAAATAACGGTCTACGCGTGGTAAAAATCACAAGTGTTGTACAGGTTTTGTGACTTTATTTTACACAAACTATATCCTTTACAGGTACACAAGTAACAGAGAAGGTACAAACAAATCGGTTGACATGTTGCTGCACAATTTGTAAATCAATGGTGGGGAGGGTTTGGGGGGTTTTTGTGATCTGCTTTTGTTAGAGGCACAAACAATAACAAAAACAGTTTTTTACTAAAAATATCAGGGAGGTTTACAATCTGTTATCAACAAAGTTTGGTATTAGAGGGTGTGGCGGCCCCGTATTGATTCCAGAGGGTTTTAAGTGTATTTCAGCACTTGTTTCTTCAATTCACATGGTTTACTAAAATATCCTTGATAAAGCCTTATTTACAGAATTTTAAGTTTGATTCCATTCTTGTGGTTTTGGTTATGAGCAATCGCTTGTTTTCCATGGTCCTCAGGCGCACGTGCTGTAATTTTGTCCCCTTTAACGGACCAAATACCAATTGCGAATTTCCTTACAGATACGACTCGAATTTGCACGTATTCGGTACACAAATGGAATAATAAGGCGAACGTACGTTTCCGATGATAACACAAATCTCACTGATTTTAGGTATGTCGGGGACACGTTTGGTGGATCACGAAATAGTGCCAATGGGCATCCCTATCAGGCCAATATTTTTTTTTTTTTTTTGAGGAAGGTGAAAGTGACCCTAGATTTGGTTCGTACAGTGAACCTATACGCCTTAACAGATCCTTTCTGTGACTTATTATTGAACACCTCATCACAAAAAGTGGCATACTTCAAATATTGCGATTAAATATTGTCGATTGACATTGTTCCATGGCCTGATTAGTTCGTATCTCTAAATAGTAATTTACTAAACTTGGCAACAGTCAGTATCTTTTACAGTTTTTTATTGCTTGCCATGTGATTTTGGCAAGACACCCATATTGTGTAAGAGACCTGAAGAACCCAAACTGCGCGTGCGTAAAAGTGTCATCACGATTACATACGGCATCACTAACTTTTGCGCTGACGCACGTTTCCCCCCCAGTGAGTCGCGTTTAATAATGGGACATTTGTAAACATTCCCAAACTGCGACAGCACATGTGATTGACAAAACGCCTGCAACGTGTTAAATATGACAAGGAATTGTCATGACAAGGTCAGGGAAACTGATTAACACCACCATAGGGCCTATACTAGGCTATAACCGTGCCTGACCGGATGCTTTTTTAGGGGCCTAGCCCGGGGGGGGGGGGGGGTGGACTCACCCCAATTGGTACGTGTCGTCCGCCCAGGCAAAAAAAATTCTCGACCATGTTAATATGTAACTACACACTAAAAACAACGTGGTCATTTTCATTGTACAAAAAAATATGACCCATTATATTTGGTTCCGAAATTCGACCCATTTCTATAGGCCTATAGTTGGCCTTGGAATTTCGCACCATTTTCGGTAAGAGTGCAATGATGTAGTTTAGGACCCTAAACCTATTAGGGAATGAAATCTTTCTATCCATCATTCTAAAGCATCCAGACTAGATTAGATAGCTCCCGTGAACACTTTTGAACAAGGTTAAGTTTTTTTTTTTTGGATAGCCTAAGGCCAGGGCTTGAAATGATGGAAATTATAGGTAAGAAAGGAAAGTGAGAAGATGACAGAGAAGGACAAAGGAACGGAATATTTATGTTTGTACTTCAAACAAGTTATGAGAAATAACCCGAGAGGCCTACTTTTTTCTTTTTTTACGATTGCAAACCCAAGAGCTTCTGGGGCTCAGCCCCCCTGGCCCCCGCCAGGCTCTCCCCTAGCCTTGGTGCTCCTAACTGGGCCCCTGGACCGCGGCAAGACGTTCGTTCCCACATTAATGATCCCCCAAATCTGGTACAGGAATCTGGAACCTCTGATCCCCCACTCCGCCCACCCCCCACCCATCCCCGGGTCAGGCCTGGTTATTACGCCCCTGTTCGATGCTTCATACTATTATTTCAGATAGGGTTCACAACTCGCACAAATTTCCTTGTAAGTTTGTAATCAATTAAACCATTATTTACATTTCTGTTTCTGTTTCTGTCGAGATACTGCATAAAAATAACGCTCGTGGTGGAGCCAAAACCGCAGGGTTGAATTGCGCATGACTGGAGGCTGCTAATCTTGACGCATTTGAATTTAAGACAGCCAGACATTTTGAAGTTCTCTGGATCTTTATGTATTATTGAGTATGTGCAGGTTTGTTCCAGTCCACGACTGTCCTAGGGAAGTAACTAAATTTAATTTGTAGCAGTCTTTATTAATCCGTATTAATTGGTAAGCATCCGGGTGAGTGTGCCGCGATTGACGGAGGATTGGCTGAAGCAAACAATCCACCGCAAGCCACAGTCCCTGCCTGGCCTTGTTAAGTAAAGTTATCTTGTAGCTGTTTCTCCTATTGCTGAATAGTATCCCAGTCTAGGTCCTTTATAATTTGAGTGATGCTGGCAGTTTTGCTGTATGTATTTGTGACAAACCGGGCAGCCCGTTTTTTGACTTTTTCAACTTTCTGTATGAGTTCGTTTTTGGTAAGGATCCCAGACTGAGTTTGGGCGTAACCTTCGAGAAGTGGTCTGACAAGACTAATGTAGGCTGTGCTTTTATGGTTTGGAACAAGAGTAAAGATTGCGTTGTAAAAAACCCAGAGTGCGGTTATGCCGATGCTGTAATGTTGTTATAGTGGTGCCCAGATAAATTGTTTGATATAGTAACCCCCCAGATACTATGTTTGTTTGGTTTCTCAAGCACAGACCTCCAAGACTGTAATTGAATAATTATGGGTACGTCGGTGGGTAAGTCTCATGGTGAAACATTTTTTAACATGAAATTACATTTGCCAGTCTTCCTGCCATTTCTGAAGGGTAATTCAGGTCTTCTTGTAGAGGGCGGTCTCAAGATCAGTGAGGATCTGGCGGTAAAACGACATCAATCGGTCCGCAAATACAAACTGACTTGGGTAATGAAGGTTTTTGGGAGGTCGTTAATATATGCCAAAAAGAGTAGGGGACCAGGCACCTTGCCTTGGGTCGCCAGAAACAACTCTGCCCAGAGCCCGAGTGGCTCACCACACCGACAACTACCTCTGGGCACGGAGCTTAAGGGGGGGGGGGGGGGGGGGGGGTATTGGGTCTGAAGCATTGAACTTGAAATGATTTTTCTTAATTTCCCTAAACAGTGGTATATACATGTTATATCATAGTGTAGCCCATGTCACAAAAGTTTTAAAATCCTGAAAATTTTTTAGCTCTGGTTTGCCCATGGTAACCCCGTAAGGCCTCTGATTGGCTAAACACTAGAACGATGGAACTAAATAACTAAACATGCGACTGGACGAAACTGGTGCCACTTGCAGGAGGTAAATCCGGAGTGAACCATGAAGCCGGTTTTTTTTTTTTTTTAATACCGTTGCCATGCAACCGGCAATCGACCAATCACATAATTTCATGGCGTAATTTGAATTTGGAACAGCAAATTTTGAAAATCTGGGGCCTTCATGTTCACTCGGCCTATATTGTGCTTAATATGTTGCCAAATTTCATGTTCATAGCATGTAGCGTTTTCCAGTTACGTTCGTTCTCGTTTGGGATGTTTGCTATTTTACAAAACGAAACGCGTTATAGGCCTCGAAACATGTAGAAAAATGGAGGGCGCTTTTGATGTGAATATGGAATTATTTTTTTAAATTCATTTTATACTGGAATTATCATAATTATTAATGACAGAATCATCGAAATAGGTGCATCCATTGCCCTGTAATAAATTTTTAAATAATTTTCTTAAATTCGCAGGGTGAGAAACATAAAATACATAAAATCACTTACCCATTGACATTTACTAACTTGAATTTGGAACGGATAATATAAGTATGTATATACTTCAACTTAGTCCCACAATGAATGTGTTTAATATTCATAAATATATCTTTTAAATATCTTAAATATACCCCTTGAAATTTTTTCACATGACTAAATATAGGAGATGATCCTTTTTTGGCAATTCGCGTACACTACTTGACTTGATCAGCCATATTCTCGGGACCGATGTCCGATTGCGATCGACTAAAAAGCATTTTGTAGATTAACAGTCTACAACAATTTAGCCATTGCCATTATCTCATTTGTTCTGGATTAGAACAATTTTGTAATCAATTCAACCCCATACCCCCCCTTAAGAAAATAGAGATCCATTACAAGAGGTTATTATTGATACCATATATTGAAGTTTAAGCAAAAGCGTTGTGGGGGGACGGTTCGAAGGCTTTGAAAAGTCCTAATGACTCATAATCATTTTGGAATAAACTGATATGATCACATTCCAGCTATTGGTACTTTGTAGATTTGGTTTTACGTCATTCCGAAAAAAATCACTCGAAATCAATTGAATGCTGATATGAGGACTTTTAGTAATCAAATGATTTTAAAAAGTATAATTACCTTTTGCTTTAGGCCGCAAAAGTTCTCCACGCTGCGACAATCAATATACAGTTTAATTGCGTCCACCCAACTGGATAAGACACTAGAAAATCCCTTGCTAGCCGGGGCGTAACGGGCTTACCCGCTCTGAGGGGGCAAATTTCCAACTCTTGGGAATTTTCCCTTCAAGGGGGGTCAAAAGGCCAATTTTTTTTCCCCGTCAGAGGGCTAAACAAACGCTGATTTAGTATGAGTTTTTGCAATTTTTTTCCCGGCAAAGTCGTCATGGGGGGGGCAACCGGCCCCCTGCCCCTCCGCCTGGTACGCCACTCGGATGGCTAGAGAGACGGACCGACTGAACTCATTAACTTCGGAAGTCTAGAAATCCATGGTACAAACACGGAGAGGGAGCGCAGCACCAAAGTGGACGCAGTTTTGCTGCTTCTTTGAAAAAGGTACTATTGGTTTTCTGATATTTTTTTTTCTGAAAGTGACGACGTGATACCCCGGGGTCCGGCTTGTTTCCAAGGTTGGATACATGCTCGTGTATGCACCTCCCAAAACGAACCCTAAGCGCGTATTTTCAAACTTGGCAAGAAAAAAACAACTCCTAAGCACGTATTTCGGTTGATTTGCTACCCTAAACATTACTTTTGGGCTTGGTTTTTGCTACCCTTAACAAGTTTTTTTTGGTTTAATTTTAAACTTTAATCAAGTAAATTTGGCAAGAGAGTTTAAAAAATAACACCCTAAACAAGTGTTTTGACATAATTGTGCTACCCTAACGATATGTTTATAAATGTACCTTTAACCACTTTACAGGCTATAGGCTCTTATTGTAACTGGTCCTGATAAAGGAAATTTTTACACATGATTTCACTGAAGTTTTTTATTTCACTCTTTTGTGTAAAAGCATCAATTTGCGCATTATCTACAGCCTAATATGTCTAAAATTTAAATCCATTACATTTAAATTTCAAGTCTTTTTAAAGTTGTCCATATTTCTTTGAAATTAATGGGTCTTATCGGGTGTCGTAATTGAGGTTTTTTTTCCTGCAAATTCAGCCATTTCATTGAACTAAGTAAAACTCGGACTAAAATATCCATGACCTTATTTTGATTGACATAGGCCTAAATTAGAAACAGACCCTAATTATGTTTCTACGCACATAGGCCTACATCTAACGATCATTCTTAGTGTAGAATTAACACGCGAAAAATGAAATAAAACTACAAATTATAAAGGCTATATATGTAGCTAGGAGACGGCAACGACATAGAGAAAATAAGCTAAAATAAGGCTGAAAACGGTTAAAATCACTCGAGGAATCTATCATGTTTTGAAATCAGAAGAATATCGGGAACAAAACTCACTATTTTCCAGCATTTCAATGTAATTTTTTACAAGTACTCAAAATATCACACCCTAAACACGTATTTTTGGACTTGAAAAGCATACCCTTATTTTGATTTTTTGACGATTTTGATACCCTAAACAATGTACGCGCGTACATCGCCTGATCTCATAAAACGACCCTAATTACGCGTTTTTGTACACGAGCATGATATCCACCTTGGAATACAAGTGGGCCCCCGGGCGTGATACATTGGGAAGATTGTGAATGCTAAAACACGATGTTACCCATTTGGCCTAATGTTTTCATTTTAAAGCTACTATTGAAAAGCACAGGAGCAAACTTATAGTTGTTAACACCCTAGGCCTACTTCTGATGTCAGTAATTTTTCAATTTATCTATTAACGCTGGTCTTGAGTATAGTTTATCAATGACATGCCTATCTACTACTGATGTCAGTTAGTTTATAATGTACTATCTTCTGTTGCTGGCAAGTAAGTTATCAATGCTCTATCCATTACTAATGCCAAGTAATGTTTTAGTGCCCATGATACGGTCTTATCTACCGCTGATTTGTGTTTGCTATAAATTCCTGATGTTATATAGGTAGTTTCTTAATTCTGACCTACTGTACTGCCGGTAGTTTATCAATGTCCTATCTGTTGCCGATGTTAAGTAGTTTATCAAAGCCTTATCTACTGCTGATGTAACTTAGGTAGTTTATCAATGCCCTATCTACTACTGATGTTAGGTACTGTATCAATGTCCTATCTACTGCTGATGTAAGGTCATTTTATCATGCCCTACTACTGCTGACTTTAGTTGTTTAATCATGCCCACTACTGCTAATGTAGTAGTTTATCAATGCCCAATCTACTGCTGATGTAAGGTAGTTTATCAATGCCACTGAGTTAAGGTAGTTTATCAATTTCCTATCTATTGGCTGATTTCACGGTGGCGTGTTCCGATTGTTTTTGGGACCCCCTGATTATCCCGGAATTATAATCGATTTTGATATCATATGAAAGCCCGTATTTTTCTCATGTCGTCCTGAAATTTGAGCCCTCAAATCCATTTCATTCCAATATATAAACAAAAAATCCGCCGTTTTTAGTGTTAACCATCAATATTCGAACAGTAGTGAATATAGGGCTTTGGCAACATGCCTATTGCGTATGCGTCTATCATCAAAACGCAAATTTGTTTCCCACGGTACTTGATGGCGTGTATGTCCAATGGGGGGCCCAGGGCTGTCATATCAAGTAGAGATACCACCAACAGACATAAATCGGACCAGCACCTTAAGGGACCTGTAATCAATGTCCTATCTACTCTGATGTGAGGTAGTTTATCAATGCCCTATCTACCCTGATTTAATGTAACAAACGGGTACCAACCCCAACAAACACCAATTCACTGAGTGCCGCCCCCTGAATTAAGTTAATGCGTCATCAAACAAGACACACATGGGCCACCCAATCACTGACCGTCGTAGTGTGGTATTCCGTTTCGAGACCGCGCAAATCTCTTACTTTTCTTCTATCTTCCGGTCCATTCCTTCTATTGCTGACGTGAGGTTTTTTTTACAAGTTTATCAATGTCCTATCTACTGCTGATGTTAGGTATTTATCAATGTCCTATCTACTGCTGATGTTAGGTAGTGTTTAATCATGCCCTATCTATCTACTGCTGATGTGAGGTAGTTTATCAATGCCTTATCTACTACTGAGTTAAGGTACTGTATCAATGTCCTATCTACTACTGATGTAATGTAGTTATCAATGGGCCCTATCTACACTGATGTAAGGTATTTTATCATACCCTATCTACCGAGTTAAGGTAGTTTATTAATGCCCTATCTACTGCTGATGTTAGGTAGTGTATCAATGTCCTATCTACTACTGATGTTAAGTAGTTTATCAATGCCTTATCTACTGCTGATGTAAGGTAGTTCAACGCCCTGTCTATTGCTGACGTTAGGTAGTTTATCAATGCCCTATCTACTCCTGATGTAATGTAACAAACGGTACCAAACTCCAACAAACACCAATTCACTGAGTGAGAAATTCCCGGATGAAGTGTATCATCACATCAAACAAAGACACACATGGGCACAAATCACTGACCTTCGTAGTGTGGTATCCCGTTTTTTTTTCGGACCGACGCAAATTCTGACTTTTTTCTTTATATCTTCCGTCATTCCTTCTATTGCTGACGTTAGGTAGTTTATCAGATGTACTATCTACTGCTGATGTAGGTAGTTTATCACAAATGTCCTCTCTACTTGCTGATGTTAGGTAGTTGTAATCATTATCAATGCCCTATCTACTGCTGATTGAGGTAGTTTATCATGCCTTATCTACTTCGATTTCGTTTAGTTTAATACATGCCTATCTAATGCTGGGGTAATGTAGTTAATCAATGCCCTATCTACTACTGATGTAAGGTAGTTTATTATACCCTATCTACCGAGTTAAGGTAGTTTATTAATGCCCTATCTACGCTGATGTAAGGTAGTTATCATGTTCCTATCTCTACTGATTTAACTTAGTCCTCAATGCCTAATCTACTGCTGATGTAAGGTAGTTCAATGCCCTTTCTATTGCTGATGTTACGGTTAGGTAGTTTATCAATGCCCTATCTAACTCCTGATGTAATGTAACAAACGTACCAAACTCCACAAACACCAATTCACTGAGTGAGAAAGGTCCCGGATGAAGTGAACACGGTCATCAAAACAAAACACATTATTGGCACAACTCACGACATTCTTAGTGTGGTATCCCTTTCGAATCTCTGACTTTTCTTCATAACTCTTTTTTTTCCATTCATTACTTCTATTGCTGACGCGTGACATTACGTAGAATTTCAATGTCCCATCTACTGCTCGTTTAGGTAGCTATCATTTCCTATCTACTGCTGACATTAGGTATTTATTAATGCCTATCTACTAACATTGCACATGAGATGGTTTAAAGGCCGACTCGAGATTTCCTGAGAGGGCGCCCTCAAATTCCAAAAAATCGTGTTTTTGTTGCATGTACATAAAGCTTGTCCAGATCTAATCACTGGTGGGCATTGCTAAGCTTAAATCGCATTCCTTCATATAAAACACAATTTTGTTTAAAAATTCCGGTCCGGAATTTTATTATACACAGTAAGCCTATGGGACGTAATACTCACAGAAATGTTTACTGCATCAAAACGAAAAATCCGATTCATCTCAAATTTCGGAATTGTGCATTTTAGGTTAACTATCTTTAGTTCTAGTTGACTTTTTCATTATTACAAACACAAAAAAATAATATTTCGAAATCTCGGAGTCACTTTAATCCCTATCTACTGCTGATGTTGTGTTAATCTTCAACATTGTGTATAGGTGCCAGGTATTATAAATGGCCCTATACTCCCCAAGTGCCCCACCATTTACGCTCTACTCTCCCATAGCAATCTGTACTGCTCGGTCACAGTGCCGCCGCCGATTCCGTATCCTCATCGCTAATTGGCCGGCTCTTCTTAGACCTCCGCTACGTCATGGTACTCCCTAGCAGCCAAACCTGTGTTAAAGGCTTGAACAGGGAATGAAAAAAACAGTTTCACGGTACCCTGGATAACGCGCAAGTCGACGAATCAGGTGGTCGAATCTATGTTAGAAAGGGGTTCCTCACAAAAAAGACCACTTAGCTCACTAGTTTTTTTGAGATGCCTGGAGTGTGGGGCATGACTTGACAGCACATCGATAATTGAGCCAGCTGATAAGGTAAGAAAAATCTTTGTTGTGATCGTATTTTTCACGTTTTTTCGTCTTTTTTTTCAAAAATAAACTATATTATAAACTATTCACCTAACTAGATAATTTAGTTAGGAATATTCTTGTTGCGTTAATCGTTACGATAGGCCAATTATTTTTTTACCATCTGCAATACAAAAAATTTCGAATCACGCTACTGACGGGTCCGATAAATGTTTTAACAAGTGTGTTTGTGTCTTGTCCGCCACTTGGCCATGTTACCGTCGAAACTTGTGAACTCCCTAGCGCAGTGAAGATTTGTTTTTTTTTTTTTTTTTTGTTTTTTGTTTTTGCCCAAGTTCACGGTGGCTCAAATTACTTTCTGACCGTGATTCACCAATGGGCGGCGCTGGTTTCCAAGACGACCACGTAAAAAATGGGGTGTGCCAGTCTCTTATATCAAGTAAGAACACAATAGACATGATCGGAACAAGCACCCTTAAGTCAGCTTCATGACCCTCCTTTTATGGGCCCACAGGCCCTACTCCGGGGGTCTATCGCAACATGTGGAAAAAATTCCACAAATGGCAAAAAGGTCAACTGTTTTGTGAATTTTTGATGAAAAGGTAAAAATTCGAGAGACTTTTGACAAAAAAGTCCACTTTTTTGGAGAGTAGATGTTCAAAAAGTCCTAAAGGACCCATTTTAAGGGGGGTTATTCCCACTTTTACCAAAAAAAATGTCCACTTTTCCGAATTCCGCACCTCCCCAAAATAAATCCTGCGTACGGCCCTGTGAGCCCAAACCCAGGTTGGAAATGCTGAGATCACCCAGGAGTCTCTCTTGTTACACATCTGGTATGAACCACCTTAAAGCAAGAACAGTACATTTTTAGATTTTTTTCACGTTGCTTTGTAATTGTCTATAAAACTACCTTGTGATGGGAAGCTCAAAATTAATGTGGGCCTATTGGCACAAGACGGAATTTTGTAATTAGGTTAATTAATATCATATCCTGATAATACTCACAGTGGCTGCTGGAAATGCCTTTCCAATAGGAATAGCGTCATATATGTGTCTACGATCATCCACTATTGTTCCCTGGTTCGTATTATTTCAAAGACAAACAACATTTTAATTGGTGTTTCCAGCTCCTCCCATTAAATAACAATTGGGAATGTTGATTCGAATTACAAAATCGCTTCTTTTATGACAAATACACACTTTTGACCATTCGCAGGTATAGTTAACTAGACGATTACCAACACACTGTGGAAAATCTTAAATTTTGAAAATTGGGGGCGCTCTTAAAAAATGCGCTATTTTTTCCTCTAAATTAGTAAATAAAGTTGTTCTGTTTATTTACAGGTTTGGAATATATTCTTTGCTGAATGCTGATTGTAGTCTGCTGTTATTATCAGCATTGAGCAGGAGGTTTGCAGCCACCACAGATGGACGTTTTGGCAACCAACACATCAGAAATAGCTGCTTTCCAAACAAAGACGAATGAAACGTAGACCAACACTCGTCAAGCAATACCAGACATTAGCTCAGCGTCGAACAAGACGTACATCCCAACAAACACCCAGGGATTCTCCTCGTCCGATATCACGACAGGAGGAGTCCAGTCAGCAGCAGGGAGAGCTTGTATCTACACCAACTCCAGCAAGCAGGTGACGAGACAAAAGCCATGATTATACATAGCATCTAAAATCTTAAATGTTTTTGAAGCCATAAAATTAATTGGAAAGAGGATCAGGAGGAGAGGACAGCTAAAGAAAAGACAGGAAAAGGTGTTACGTAGTGCGGGCACATTCAGGAAACATATATTTGACCTTACAGAATCCATGTTCTTCAATGGCACTATATTGGTGGTCATACTTCTTAACACAGCTATTTTGTGTGCATTGACATTCAACATTGTGTCTGTGCGAGCAGGTAAGAACTGTGATATTGTTATATTACTCAACAATCTGGTAAACACTTAATTTCAACAGCTGAAAAAGGAGACAATTGGCAGCTTTTCAGGACTTGAATTTAGCACTAGCCGACACCCATTTCTAGTTGTTAAAGGCACTATCTATTCAGTGATTGCTAAATTAGAAATCTAAAAAATCATTAAAAAATTAGATTTTTGCATTTCTGTAACAAGTATAGGTATATCCTAACATACCCTACAAGTGCTAAGACTGAAAGCAACCTAGTAAAGACAAAATCATACATTTTAGTCATTATTGTCCACAAGGACACTTACTACAACACTTAAAGGAGCTATCAGTGATTCATCCAAAACAGTCAAAATATTTGAAATTTGCAGGAATAGCTTAAAAGTGAAGGATAAGTTTGTAAAACTCTCATAAGTTATCTTTTCCCAACTGAAGACTGACAGAAAAGGAAGAAAAACGGCAGTATTCAAAGATATGTTATCTCCATTCAGTTACGTGTTGCAGTAAGTGTCCGTACAAACAGTAATGACTAAAATATCCAATTCTGTCAATATACATTGTTTTTGGCTTAGCATTTTCAGGGTGTGTTAGGATATTTGTACTTCTTACAGACATACTAAAATCTGATTTTTGATGATTTTTGTTTTGATTTTCTGATTTAGCAAATCGCTGACAGTGCCTTTAATTGAACGGAGATTCATATCTTCGAGTACTGCTGCTTCCTTCCTTTTCTGTTAAATTTTCAGTTGCAAAAAATACTTTATGGGAATTCTACAGGCTTGTCTTCAATTATAAGCTATTTGTGCAAATCTTAAATATTTGGAATCTATCTGGTGAATCACTGATAGTGGTCTTTAATGTGTCTGGCAAGTAGTTAATACTAGCGGGCAAGTTAATGGGCAAATGTTATTGGTTCAACAAAGGAACTATACTATGTCCAGCCCAAAGTACGAAGTAGCAATGAGGGCGTATACATTGTACTGACTTTCAGCGCACACATAGTCAAAGCACAAGCACAACACAAGTGCACTGAAAAGTGGCAATGGGTATGCTCGCACGTCGTCACTTCATACTTCAGACAAGACACGAGTATAGCCAAAGAGCTCCAAAGCTAGCCTTTTGGGCAAGTTGCTGACAAAAATTACATGCAAGACCTTTTCACGAGTTATTTTGCTTTCATCATTTGTGTAGGTTGGTATTTCACATTTTTGGACTACATATTTCTGGTGATTTATTTCATTGAATGCGTTTTGAAAATCTTCGTCTGGCGATTGGATTACTTCAAAGAGCAGTGGAATATAATAGGTGAGTTATCATAAAGTGATGTACAACTTGACAAAAAAATAAATGGCTTGATTTGATGAAGAATATCAACTAAAGTTTGATCTATTTTCTAGGAGAATCCAAACACACATGGTAGTTTTTACCACCAACCATGCTCCAGGAGCAGGTCTCCCCCATTAACCTCAAAGGGCAACTATTATTTTTTTCTGTTTTTGGGGGACTCAGAATTTTTCCATCTAGCCCGAAAAAATAATGAAAATTTTATATATTTTAAAGCAGCATGAGTAAGATTCAAACCCAAGAATTACATTAGAGTCTGTACATAGCACTGGTATTGATGCTGGTTATAGCATTCATGTATGACACTGATTATTATTGCTGCTCACGAAAAGCCAATTTTCAATCATAAATTTAGCACAAATGCATACACGTCCTTGCCACATGTAATTTGTGTGTTTTCAATTTGTGCTCTTTCAAGACTTCCTCATAGTTCTGACAAACATCTTGGATTACCTGGTATCTACTCTGGTCGGCAATTCTGTCAAGATTCTAAGCTTCATCACTGTATTCAGGGCAATGAGAGCACTGAGGGCATTGAGAGTACTCAGAACTGTCAGGTGAGATTGAGAAATAAGGAAAAAATGACCAAAACTGTCTGTGAGCTTGTTGATTTGGTGTTCCCATTCTGACAAGTGGTATGGCTGGAGTGCTTAGCATTTATACAAATAGGACCCCTTAGTTGATGAAAATGTAGGTATCCCATTTTTCGGACATAGATCAATGGCAGTGCCATACTTCTTTTTCTGGGGGAAAATGGGGGGGGGGGTGTTTGGGGACAAAGGTGAAAATTTGGGGCATAACTTCCAAAATTTTGAGCATTTTAAACAAATGTTGCCAAATCACGTATTTGCCCCGTTTGGCGATTCTGGCCCAAATTGCATGATTTTGCCAAAATCTGTAATTGTTTTTTGGCCAGAGGGGAAAACTGGGGGGGGGGTGCAAGAAAAAATTAGGAGGCAATTGCCCCCTCGGTACCACCATGGATCGATTGAGAAAAAAAATGAAATCCATGTTGCCATGTGGCATCTTTGGAATGTGTAAAATTCAAAGCAGTAGCCTGGCTGTACATCCTCTGAAGACTCTTTATATTGTTTATATTACTTTGTTTGCTGTTGAAAAGTGAAAGAATGCTCCCATAGAAATGAGCTGTGTACATTTCAATGGCAGCAATTGCAGCACTATTGGAAAAAGTTCTTGATTGAAAAAAGAGTGCCCTCACAGGCCAAAATAATCTTTTAGGTCAACAGTTTTAGAATATGCTTCTTTGACCCAGAACACATTGAGTTTTGATACTACATACATTTGTAAAGACTTTTTGAAGGCAGAATGGTGGCCTTATTGTTGTCACATTTTCCAATAAGCCACCCTAGATTTTGTATTTTCAAATGGTGTCAGTATGTATTAAAGTCACCAAACTAAGGGGCCCAGCTTGTCCCTCATCTGTGCCACTCATTCTATACTTGGCACTTTCAGATTGGCCAGTCAAAAAAAACTTTACAAATTTTGGAAAACAGCATATTTCCTCCTACAGATCCTAAGTTCTTTTTATGAAGTCAACCCTTTTTTCAGAATAAATTTTTTGACAAAACCCTATCTAACTAAAGCCATTCTTGCAAATATGTTTACACATTCATATTTTGTACAAAGTCAACAAAAATTATGCAAAAAGAGAAAAAAAAAATGTTTGACCCTGATGAGACACTATGGAAATTTGCAAAGACAAATAAATTGATTAAAAAAAAATACTTGTGTCCCTCCAGGTTTCTAAAAAGCATACAGTGATCATGACAACCTGCCTACAGTCAGTGCAATCCATGGGTGCCATCACTATGAATCATCTATCTCTTCCTATCTGTTTGCGTCATCGGCGGGGTTTTATGCTGAGTTGACCCCCGATCGGTTTGGTTTAATTTGGACCTTTTTCCAGCCCACCTATTCCAATGTAACACTTGATGATTGGTTCTATGTCTACACTGATGCCGTCAGCAAAGATCCAAGTACGTACAACGCCATGCAAAGGTATTGTAACATGACGCAAATATCACAAATTTCATATGGTGCTAGGAGTTCTTGACAACCCATGATATATGCAAGTTGTGTTTTTATTACTATTGGAATAATTTTAATTTTAAAAGAAAAACATGACAAATCAACATCAACATGTTTGTATTATTGGATTCTGGAGAATAACGTCTGTTTAAAACCCACAACTTTGGCGTTCATTACATCCCGTGTAGTCAAGAACATCTGGTACACTTTCATATCATTTTGTGATTATAAAATCTTTTTTCTGTATGTTGCAATACTTTTGCAGTGTGTAGTTGAGATCCAAATATTACATCCTGTCATTATCTGACCATCCCAAGAAACTCAATAAACCAAAGTGGCCAAATATTCAAATAGGGGAATTGTAATCACCAAGAGTTTTATTGAAGCTCAAATGCCAAGACACCAGGGTTCCCGCTTAGGTTTTTAACTTGAAGTCCACTGGACCCCAAAATTTCAAAATGTTCAAAAGTATCTGGTCCAGTGGAATATTTTGTGGTCCAAAATTATTCTTCCAAATAATTGTACAAATCAGTGCTTATCAGTTGGTAGTACTCTATGAATTTACCATGACATGTAATTTGGGATGATTGTGTTTTTGTTGCGTATTTGACTGTTTGTTCTGTGAGAGTGCCATATAAATGCAAGGTGATAATAATTAGCCACTCATCTTCACTTTCTGATGAAATCTTGCAGATCTAGCAAGATAAAATATCAAGTAAGTCACAATTTTGTTGAGAGACTGGTTTCAATTTGGGCTGGGACAATCTGGGCAGTAGACCTACTGTACCCACTAGACCTTACCAGGGTCTGAATTCCAGTCATGGTTACCTGAATGTCAAGCTTTAAAAGTTAAAACTTATAAATACAATCTGCTAATGGCCCAGAGTGTGTATTGTGTCCATCTCACTATGCACCAGTTTTGGGAAAATTCATCTCAATAAGGTATAACCCACTAAATTCCTATTCTTACTTTTACACTCATTTTATTTTAGCCCACAAAGCATAAGTACTTAATTAATTTTTAGCATGATCATGAAATGTCTTGTGGTTCTTAAATGAATGTTTATATCCTGAAGTACTTACATATGTTTTGTACAGTACAATAAAGGGACGTTGCATTATGGGATGGTTTAAATCGCCCTGGCCACAACCCAGAATGGACATGTTGAGAACTAATTACCCCATGACCCTTCAAACTTCAGTACTCTACCCTACACTGTTAAAAATGTTCTTAATTTTACCAGACTTTACCTTTTAAATTACGGTAAACCCCAATTATTCAATAATCTTCACGCTTTATTATCTATACCTAACATAAAATTACAATTTGGAAGCAGAAAAATGTAAATAAAGAGTGGCTAGAAAATAATACTACACATTTTGAAAAAAAGTAGTATTTATACGCTGACCGTTGTTATATTTTCCGTAATATTATACGTTCTTTTGTAATTTACTTGTTTTTAATGTAAGAATATGAACTATGAAAATCGTTTTACCAATAAAATGTGTTAAATAACGTTATAAGTAACGTCATTTAAAAAATGCAAAATCTTATTTTCCTTATTGTTTTTAAAAATGGTTTTAAAACGCTTTTCCTCCTTTTTGTATTATATTTAGTTTAATTTGAAAAAAAGTAGTACACACATATAATATTTAATTTTAGCATCTGCTATCAGTAAAGTCATGTAGTGTAGTGGATAAGGTTTAGGACTTGTAATCTTAAGTCCCAGGTTCGAATCTTTGTAAGGTACATGTAGTAAGTTTATTCATATGATGATTAAGTAATTGGTCACATTACAATGTGTACATTACCATATAAAACAAAGTGTATAAACTGGTTTACATCTTTATTTTTCACGTTTTCCCTTTGTTTATTGCCTTTTTTCTCAAAATTGTTTGCCTGAAATATAACTTTTTTACAACCATGTGGTTACGTAAATGCAACGTTTGTATGATGCCAGAGCTACAACGTGAACATTTGGTCAGAGGATTGTAATAACGTTTTAATTTTTAATATTGTTTAAACAAGTTAAAACCAACAATAACGTTGAAGCTGAGATTTTACGCCGTTATTTTACGTTTCCTGCAATGGTTTCGTATTTTTACGGCTCCAGTTATTTTACGTTCTGCACGTTGTGAGTCCCAGCTGCCAGTCAAATCCCTGTTTTTTTACAAGTTATTTTTAACAGTGTACATTTCCCTTTGGGAGGGTGTGTGAAAGGCCATTGCACTCAAAAAGACGTAATTCAAATGTAGGTCATTATATTATTGCCTCTATTTTTGGATATTGTATATTTTTCACAGGTTTGTTTAATCCAATAAATAATGACAAAATTGTTTGCTAAGACTTGGTTGAAAATAATCTGAAAGTCAAACAGATTTTGTGCTGCAATTAACAGAAATATTTTGTATTTGAGGCTTGGAAACATGTGTTTTAGCCTTTCAGAGGCTTAGAATTATGGCGTCCAAGTGGACGTCATTTTGTCACTCATTCTGAATTTATTGCGTCCAGTGAAAATTCTGTCCGTTATAGACGCCAAAATCCTGCTAAGCGGGAACCCTGCTTCAAGACACCTCAATCCTTTGAAATACAAATCGTGAAGTGAATACTGTATTTTCAGATTAAATTTCTAAGAGGTAGTAATTACATGCAATGCATGAATATGAAGTTGCCCGAGATAAAATACTTTTCAAAAGCTTCTGCACCTTATGACAAAGGTGGACACCGGAGGTGGGCATCTGCATTCCCAGTGTTTTGTGCCACAACAAAGTCTCTCGTGCACACTCCTCATATTATTGAACATTGTCTTATGCTTATGCTACCAACATTTAGGAAAAGATCATTATGAAATCTCTTATTCTGCAAAGAATACTTACCCAAAAATAACCTAATCCAAGATCCATAAAAAAATCCATAAAATTCTATTGATGAATCCTTTTGAAAGTTTAAAAATTCTCTTAATGAAACATTTTGAAAAGTTGAACAATGACCCCTAGATGATCTTTAGTAGCTCTTGGTTAACACCTTATACATGTATAAACCCCTACCACACACAATGGCCATAATGTCCAAGTTTCATGAATTTTAATCATGTGCAAGAAAATGTCCATTGGTGACCTTTTTAGCTGATTGCCGTGGACACCCCGCAGTAGTAAAAGTGATCCGCCTGGTCCAGGTGACACAATTACACCCATACAGGACTAGAAAACCATTTTAAAAATTTTAAAAAGGTCTTTCATTCTTGTTTTCGCCATATTGGCACATAATTCTCTACCTGATCATGTATATTGACTACAGAATAACTTTATTTCTCAAGTAAGTATTGCTGTATTGATTTAAACTTTAAATGAATGAGATCCAATCTGATATATAAAAATGAGGCGAAGCCCCCCTCATCCCCAGGAGCGGAGATTTACCTTGTGAAATTTAGAGCTAAAGAGAATGTTATGATGAAAATTTATGATGAAAACAGGCCCTAAATATGATCTGTACAGAGTATTCATGGGCTTAGAAATGACACTTTTAGCTCCCTATAAAAAACAACTTGAAATATCGTGTGAAACTTGAATGGGGTATTCAGTGGGAGTTTCCATGGTTACCAGAAACTCCTGGTAATTAGTGTCAAAATCATTCAATTCAAGGATCAAAACCTTATGTAATTAAATCAGGCCTTCCCCTTTAATTGCACAGAATGGCTAGAAAAGATGTGTGTTAAGTTTGTCAACAGACATTGCAGAAATTATAAAATTTGAAAAATTGCAAAATCCAACTGGTTTTGATAAGTTATCAAAAATTTGTAACAGGATTCTTGATGATTTGACTTGATAATCTATACTTGTTACTTTAGTTTATTTGTTTGCGTGTTGGGGACACTTTCACTACAATTAGAAGCACTCAGAGAGGGAGGCAGAGAGGAAAGGCTGCAGTTGTAAGTAATTTTATCAAGTTGACTAAAAAGACACTTGGCACATTTGAAAAATAGTGCACCCTCAAAGATGTTCAAAATCATATTTTGAATTAGTTGGTAAAAGCTGTTGTATACAAAACCCTCACATGAAATGATGAAGACTGATCAGCTCTTATGGGTAAAACAGAAACAATTTTATAATTAATGTCGCCGGCGGACATTAATTCGGCAGACAACGAAAATGGCGTTTTTAACACAAGAAAACCCACGCCATATACACGGCCCAGATTCATTACTCATGTGGTAGCCTATATGGCAGTTACACCATGGCTACCGTGGCAGCTATGACACAGTACACACTGGGCTAATTGCGATGCGGTAGCTGCAAGATAGGGCTTACAAAAGTACACAGTATAGGTAACAGTAATTGGTGGCTACTCTGCTTTACCTACCCCATTGGCTACCCTGTTGTAGTTGCACCCAATAGGTGGAGAGAAGGTGACGTTGAGTAGACAGACAGGAGTAGACATGCAGGTACCACGTAGCTACCCCGCGGTAACCACGACGCCATTTTGCGGATTTTGAGAGTGGGGGAAAATTTCATTGAATGAGTGGGCGCTATCACTTGGGCTCAGTTAGCGTTTTTTGAACGTTTTTAGGAAAATCGTTATGGAATTCAAAATCGTGGGACATCATCAAAAAACCCCATATTCCCGCACTTGTGATAAAAAAAGGCAAATATATGCCAAAAATATCAAAAAAAACAAAAATTGGGCCATGAGAAAAGACCGCGCGCTGAGAGCCGGTTGTAACCACGTAGCTACTCCACGACGATGCAGACAGCCGATGGTGTACACTATCCGTATATGCGGAAAAAAAAATACACGGCCATCCTGCCGGCGAGTGTACGTTCTAGTGGGTAGGTAATCCATGTCTACTCGGTGGTAGCTGTATGTGGAACTACCATGAAGACAATTGGCCGTGTACGTGTTTACCACGCAATGCCACCCGCGTTTGACCGGTCTGTGACCTTTGTTGTGGTTGTATATCAATGAGTACGAGTCTATGTCTATGATATTCATGTAATAGACACCATTTGTTGATTAAAGTCGTGGAAAACTTAAAAGTAGCCTACAAATTACCTGGATTACCTGGATGTCTTTAACTAGCTCTTATTAACGTCCCTAATCGTTTGAGTATGTTATTTTTATGTATAAAATGTATCTCTGTTTCAATGGCCTAGGGACTTATTTCAGAGCAAATTGAGACATTCATAGTTGTTTTAAAATGTTGCCAGTGCCGCTTAAGCAGAGAGTTGTTTGAACAAATTGCAAATTAAATCGTGTATATATACCCTTAAAAAACATTATACCGTGTGTCAAAAAAAAACGCAACATTGGTGAGAGGCGCCATACGTTTTGAACAAAAGCATGTGGGACTACTTATTCTTTGTTTAAGGTAAGATGGAAACTGTTAGCTAATATTCCTGGAAGCTCAGTATATTTTAATTGAGGTTTGTTCACTTTTCCCCAATACACAAACGGGGCAAAAAACAAACTTCTTTAAACCTTGTTATATAGATCACATTGAAAGCGCGCCACTGCTTTATATAATTAACCTTGGTTGGGTCATGTATAGCACTATTCAAACAAGAAAGCTGGCCTGGGGCCAAATCCAATTACATTTCTTCTCATTTTGCTCATAATAATTTAATAGACACTTAGTACAATTGTTTTGCAATAGATCTAAAGTCCATCGTAGTGAAAAATGTCAGTGGTTTAGTTCTGACATCGTCTTTAGGTACTCTTGACGGTCTTAATATTACACAAGGCAAACCACCACTTCTTCAAAACATTTCCCATCCATGGCATCGTTCCATTATACCATTTTCTAGTTTAGATATTCACTATTTCTCAATCACTTCACACGAGATATGGAAATTGTGTCACAGCGCTTGTCCTTTTTTTTTTTTTCTGGGTTATTCCCCTTGATTGCACATGCACAACGTAATTAGCACGTTGTGCCTCGCTTTGTTGGTGGTTTGGGATTCTTATGCCGTGTATATTGCAATGGAGAAGTACGCGGTGGCCCAGCGGCACCACAAACCCTTAGATTCCTTTATAAAATATGTTGAGTGTCTGGCAAAAGTTGTTAGGCGGGGTGGTCTGGCACAATTATGAATTGACCATGTGTGGCGTATCGGGTAATCACTCCATGTTCCTGCCTTATTCTAGTTGGCCTGGGAGCATGTTAAGAGCCCAGAGACAACCAATTTTGAATAAATTTGCTTTTGAAGGTTTGCTCACTACAAGAAAACATTTGTTTTTTGCAGTGGCGTACCAGGGGGGGGCAGCTTCCCCCCTGTGGGGAATCTTGCCCCCCCCCACTGAAACTAAGTGATTACATAGGCCATATACTTACTAACAAATTTTAAATCTATGCTTGCCCTGAAAATATATGTGCCCCACCCCCGTTCCCCCCCCCCCCTGAAAAAAATAAAAAACTGGTTACGCCACTGGCTTTTTGCCTACCGGGGTCTGGGCCAGCACTCAGCACACTAATTATTACATCTTCCAATCTTAATTTAGAAAGCGGTAGAGGACAGAGACGAAGATGAACTTGCAAGACAAGAGCGATTACAAGGTGAGTTAATAAAAGCACATTGCCCTTGCTAAGCTGAAGTGCTCATTCAGGCCCAAAGCAAGATTTTGTCAGAAGTAAAATTTTGCACAAAGTGTGAACTTTCTGCTGGAGGTGGCCAGGGCAAATAAGTGGACTTTTACAACATGGTGGGTCTTGACCAACTAATGTTACCTGCTTTCATGGTCCACTTTTTTACACAAATTTTCCTCTGACTTTTGACCTTGGTATGTGACCTATTTTTAACCCTACCATGACATGCAAGTCTCTATTGGTGCACCTATGACCTGAGTTTTGGGGAAATTGGAGTTAAAATGGACACAAGGAGATTATTTCGGGATACAAATTTCTCTAAATTTGCTCTTTATTGGTTTCAGATGTTTAAGGGCAAAAGAGTAGAAAAGTATTCCAAAATGTTAAGGTTTGTACTTGCATGCTGTCCTATTTATCCCTATAGTGAAGCATGCTTGCCCCCCCCCAATTTGGCTATGGGCCTGTAGTCAATCCATAATACCTAAAGACTCGAATTTGGAACATGAAATGTTAGTATACTGAAAATGACATATGGTACTTTGTTTAAGGTACTCGTACACCACCATAGAGTTACAAATTTTATACTTAGCTCTATGTACACCCGTTAACTAACTCATTCAGGTGATTGTTGTCAGAATAACACATGAAATACCAAATATTGAATAAGTATAACTTTATGACAGATTATTGGAGAATATTTGGGGGAAAGTGCATTGTCTCAAATGTTATGTCACCTTAGAATAATTATGTTTTGAAACCTAAGCCATATTCTGTGATGCTGACATTTGAACATGATTTATGGGGAAAATTATGTTTTCAGAGCTAGGTGCTTGTTCTCTACTTGCATGAGAGATTGACACTTTCATACACTCACCTCCACATTCTATGGGTGGGAAACTTGCGGTTTCATGATAGAACCGATAATGCATATTCATACAGCTGGAACTGGGACGTACAGGATGTACGGGTACATCCCAATAATGCGCAGGCACTCCTTGATACCTAGTGTTCATCTGGTGTTTCATCTCTCAAAATTTATACTACTAGGCTACTACTTGCGGTAAGTCAGGAGGATCCCAAGGACGTGCAATCGGAACAGCACCTTTAACATAATATTTCATCAATGCGTTATTAATTATGAACTGACAGTAAACTCATGTGTGTAAAACCAATGCAAGTGATCTTAAGGGGCCGAGTGGCGTAGCCAGAGGGGGGCAGCCCACCGCGATGTTTTTTTGTCGGTACATTTGTCTAAAAAGCTGTTGCTTTGAGGGTTGGTGCGTGATATTAAATACATAGACTCCATAAGACTTCGTTACTACCCTATCACCTGTTTTAGGCAATGGTTTACATACTATTCACTATCTTGCGTTTGGTGTTTGGCGATGATGTTACATCTCGCACTAACCCCTAACCCCCCCCCCCCCCTTCAGATTTTCGAGACGACGGTAAAAAATTTTGGGTCAACCACCGGGCGAGCGTAGCGAGCCATTAAAATTTGTTTGTCGGTACAATCCACGCTTCGGTACTTCATTCAATCTGTGCCCCCTCGTCAACAAAATCCTGGCCTACGCCACTGAGGGGCAAAATTCCCAAGTTGTCCTGCCAGAGGGGATCAACAATCGGGATTTTCCATAACCTGACACATCTGACACACGTTTTTTTTTTTTCTGACAGCACTTATGAATTCGGAAACCCTTCACGGATAACGCGCATGTGTTATTTCCATTAAGGTTTCCGAATTTATAAGTGTGTCAGAAAAAGTTGTATCCGATGGGTCAGTTTATGGACTCCCAAACAATCTCAAAAGTTTTCCTGGGTATTTCTTCCAACACTTCTGTAAACAAGACAAAATGTGATGAAAATGGTTCCAAAATTGAGCTAACAGTTGTTCAAAGCTTCAAAAAAAAAAGATGGAAAATGCAAATTTGGACCATGTGTCTCAACTTTTTTTGTAGCCTATGGGGCAACTTCCCAGTCTTCTTCGTCGGTGGTATTCTACTGATGAGAGTAATCCAACCAAAGATTATATCATTAATTGGTTTTGATTCATGGTGTTACAAGTATGTAGTCGAGTAAAAAATGAGTTTTTAATTATGTACTTTCTCTGTGTCTTGTCTCATTTCGTTTAATTAGTTGAAAAATCCATATCATCGGAAGCATGCATAAAGGTGCATAAAACTGTGGATGATTACTACGCCGATGAAAGGGAGTACTCGCCTAGGTAAGAAACTGGTAGAAGACACATGTTATGATTAAAGAACAGGAGTTTCCGTAACCTGACCCATCTGACACACTTTTTTCTGACACACAAATTTGGAAACCCTTCATGGAATAAAGCACATGTTTATTCTGTTAAAGGTGCAACAAGATATTTCACATATCAGGTGTCCCTTTAAAAATCGAAAGTAGGGCCTACTGATTTTTGCCCTGATGTAAAGCTTTCCATCAAAAATATCCCCATCTGAAAGGATTAATCTGAGAAATGTGTTTTTTGGTACAAAAATTGTGAAATTTTTAATTTTGTACAGGAGCAAATACAAAATTCAGCTTGTTTTACACTGAAATATCAGCAAATCAAAATCACCTTTTTTCTCTCTTTTAAGACATTTCTGTAGCCTAACACAAGGTAAGATATCTATTGCAGGCGCGGATCCAGGAAGGGGGAGGAGGGGCGTGCGCGCCCCCCGGTAATTCTGCAAAATCTTGCAAAATCAGCCCATTTTGGACAAGTTTAGCCTTTCAGCCCCCGGTAATTGTGACGTTTTTCAA
Organism: Ophioderma brevispina; assembly: GCA_023653785.1. NCBI lineage: Eukaryota > Metazoa > Echinodermata > Ophiuroidea > Amphilepidida > Ophiodermatidae > Ophioderma > Ophioderma brevispina. The sequence continues at coordinate 29,555 of JAMKCH010059115.1, read as the reverse complement.
ATCCTGGATCCGCTCCTGTATTGAGTGTCTAATCTATTACTATTATGACACTATTTGAGTGTCTCAAAATCTCTTGTTGCACCTTTAAGGTTTCCAAATTCATTCATAAGTACGCCAGAAAAAAGTGTCAGATGGGTCAGGTATATGGAAACTCCCTTAAAGCGGCACTGGCACATTTGCACAAAATATGAAATTTCTTCAATTTGCTCTCAAATGATAGTCCAGGCCATTCAAAGAATAGAGATACACATGATTTTACACATAAAACCAACATACTCAAAAACAGATATGGTTAAAGGTTAAAGACATCCAGGTAATTTGTAGGCTACCTTTTAAGTTTTCCATAACTTTGATCAACAAATGTGTATATTATTACATGAATATCATAGACTTGTACTCATTGATATTAAAACCACAAAGGTCACAGGCCTGTCAACAGCATGAATGCCCTGGGAAACATGCATACGGTGTGTGTTTTCTTGTGTTGAACGCCATTTCCGTCGTCTGCTGACGTTAATTATAAAATTGTTGTGTTTACCCACAAGGACGCTGATTTGGTCTTAGTCATTTCAGGTGAGGGCTAATGTATATAAAAGCTTTACAACCATGCAAAAATATCAATTTTGAACAATCTCGAGGGCGCGCCATTTTTCAAATGTGCCAGTGTCTCTTGAAAGAACTATACTAATTTCAACATCAAGTTTGGAGAAATTTCTTGAAAAATATAACCGTATAAACACTCCTGAGACAAGAAGAATGGCAGTAAAGTGCTCAAAAAATAATTGACCTTTGAAATTCTTGTATTGCATGCATGGCATGTAAAAAATTAGGGTTTTGGTTATTAAAAAAATGCAAAAGAAAATGAGTTTTATCAATTTGTGAACATTATGATAAAGTATCAAACAAATAGTACTCAAATTTATTTGTGGTGTGCTATCTTTAGGACCCAAATAAAGGAATAATTCAAAATTTGAAATGTTTACTTCCAGTGACAGGAAGTACCTTGGTCATTTGTTGAATTTATTAGCATCCATTGAATACAATGGACATGTGCTACAGAATCAACACGGCACACTTAACAAGATGGTGGATATGGTGCAAGCGGTAAGTAGATGTCAATTGATTAAAGGCCAGCATTCCCAGGTCAAAATTCCAGTGGATCCCAGTTGAAAGTTGTTCCATTTTACGTGACAGAACTGGTTTCAACTGTTTTAAACTGTAACTGGTCTTAACTGAGTTCAACTGATCACTACAAAACCTGGTTGAAAAATGTTCCATTTTCCGCCATGGAATCAACTTTTTAACTGGATTCAACTGGATATTAAACTGGGATCAACTGGATTTCAACTGGTTCCAGTTTAAACCAATTTAATTGGGATCAACTGGAATTTTGACCTGGGTTGGACTGGAAATTCTACTGGTTTGGAAAATTTAGAGCAATAACAGTACATTTTTTTTCAAGAGCACCAACAATTTTCCTGATATTTTGAGATTTTTGCACAGTTGCATTGGTAATTGATGATTAGGAAAACAATACCTGTGAATGATTGAGCTCAATATTCTCTTTGTGTTGCAAAAGAAGGAATTTTGTATTGTAATTAGAATAATTAATATCTGAGATCTCCAATAACAATTCAATGGCTGCTGGAAACATCCTTCCAATATAGCAAGGAAATAGCACCACATACGAGTCTACGCTCATCCATTAGTTGTTCCATCGGTTCAGCAAGTCAAGTTAGAGGTCATTTTCGTGAGGTGGCACTATTTCATCATGGACGGACATAAACTTGGAGTTTCCAGTTAAGCCATTAAATTACAATCAGGGATCCCGATCTAATTTCAAAATCGCTTCTTTTATGGCAAATACACATTTTTGAGCATTAGCGCTCGCAGGTATAGTTTACTAGACAATTACCAACAATTGTGCAAAAATCTCAAATTTTGAAAATTGGGGGCACTCTTAAAAATGTGCTGTTAATGCTTTAAAGAATTCAAGGTGAATGAAATTTGATAATACTTTGACAGTGCATGTCATGCAAAGATCAACTCTCTGAAATAGCCATGATAGGTGACCATTATTACTGTGTGAGGATGCCACTCTTCTGTTATGTAAATTTTTTTTTTTTTTTTTTTTCTTTGATCAACAAATGTGTATATTATTACATGAATATCATAGACTTGTACTCATTGATATTAAAACCACAAAGGTCACAGGCCTGTCAAACAGCATGAATGCCCTGGGAAACATGCATACGGCGTGTGTTTTCTTGTGTTGAACGCCATTTCCGTCGTCTGCTGACGTTAATTATAAAATCGTTGTGTTTACCCACAAGAACGCTGATTTGGTCTTAGTCATTTCAGGTGAGGGCTAATGTATATAAAAGCTTTACAACCATGCAAAAATATCAATTTTGAAAAATCTTGAGGGCGCGCCATTTTTCAAATGTGCCAGTGTCTCTTTAAAGAACTATACTAATTTCAACATCAAGTTTGGAGAAATTTCTTGAAAAATATAACCGTGTAAACACTGCTGAGACAAGAAGAATGGAGTAAAGTGCTCAAAAAATAAATGACCTTTGAAATTCTTGTATTGCATGCATGGCATGTAAAAATTAGGGTTTTGGTTATTAAAAAAATGCAAAAGAAAATGAGTTTTATCAATTTGTGAACATTATGATCAAGTATCAAACAAATAGTACTCAAATTTATTTGTGGTGTGCTATCTTAAGGAGTAATTCAAAATTTGAAATGTTTCCTTTCAGTGACAGGAAGTACCTTGGTCATTTGTTGAATTTATTAGCATCAATTGAATACAATGGACATGTGCTACAGAATCAACACGGCACACTTAACAAGATGGTGGATATGGTGCAAGCGGTAAGTAGATGTCACTTGATTTAAGGTCAGCATTGGACTGGAAATTCTACTGGTTTGGAAAATTTAAAGCAATAACAGCACATTTTTTCAAGAGCACCCCCCTATTTTCCTGGTATTTTTGAGAGTTTTGCACAGTTGCATTGGTAATTGACTAGTAAACAATACCTGTAAATGATAGAGCTCAACATTTTCTGTGTTGCAAAAGAAGGAATTTTGTAATTAGAATAATAAATATCGGAAATCTCTGATAACAATTCAACGGCTGCTGGAAACGTCCTTCCAATATGAAATAGCTGGGAAATTGCACCGTGTACGTGTCTACGCTCATCCATTAGTTGTTCTGTCGTTTCAGGCAAGTCAAGTTAGAGCTCACTTTCGTGAGGTGGTACTACTTCATCATGGAGACTCAACTGGGCCCATTAAATTACAATCAGGGATACTGATTTCATTTCAAAATCACTTCTTTTATGAACAAATATGCATTTGTGAGCATACCACTCGCAGGTATAGTTTACTAGACAGTTACCAACAACAACTCTTGCAAAAAATCTCCAAATTTGAAAATTGGGGGGTGCTCGTAAAAATGTGCTGTTATGCTTCAAAGAATTCAAGGTGAATGAAATTTGATAATACTTTGACAGTGCATGTCATGCAAAGATCAACTCTCTGAAATAGCCATGATAGGTGACCATTATTACTGTGTGAGGATGCCACTCTTCTGTTATGTAAATTTTTTTTTTTTTTTTTTTTCTTTGATCAACAAATGTGTATATTATTACATGAATATCATAGACTTGTACTCATTGATATTAAAACCACAAAGGTCACAGGCCTGTCAAACAGCATGAATGCCCTGGGAAACATGCATACGGCGTGTGTTTTCTTGTGTTGAACGCCATTTCCGTCGTCTGCTGACGTTAATTATAAAATCGTTGTGTTTACCCACAAGAACGCTGATTTGGTCTTAGTCATTTCAGGTGAGGGCTAATGTATATAAAAGCTTTACAACCATGCAAAAATATCAATTTTGAAAAATCTTGAGGGCGCGCCATTTTTCAAATGTGCCAGTGTCTCTTTAAAGAACTATACTAATTTCAACATCAAGTTTGGAGAAATTTCTTGAAAAATATAACCGTGTAAACACTGCTGAGACAAGAAGAATGGAGTAAAGTGCTCAAAAAATAAATGACCTTTGAAATTCTTGTATTGCATGCATGGCATGTAAAAAATTAGGGTTTTGGTTATTAAAAAAATGCAAAAGAAAATGAGTTTTATCAATTTGTGAACATTATGATCAAGTATCAAACAAATAGTACTCAAATTTATTTGTGGTGTGCTATCTTAAGGAGTAATTCAAAATTTGAAATGTTTCCTTTCAGTGACAGGAAGTACCTTGGTCATTTGTTGAATTTATTAGCATCAATTGAATACAATGGACATGTGCTACAGAATCAACACGGCACACTTAACAAGATGGTGGATATGGTGCAAGCGGTAAGTAGATGTCACTTGATTTAAGGTCAGCATTGGACTGGAAATTCTACTGGTTTGGAAAATTTAAAGCAATAACAGCACATTTTTTCAAGAGCACCCCCCTATTTTCCTGGTATTTTTGAGAGTTTTGCACAGTTGCATTGGTAATTGACTAGTAAACAATACCTGTAAATGATAGAGCTCAACATTTTCTGTGTTGCAAAAGAAGGAATTTTGTAATTAGAATAATAAATATCGGAAATCTCTGATAACAATTCAACGGCTGCTGGAAACGTCCTTCCAATATGAAATAGCTGGGAAATTGCACCGTGTACGTGTCTACGCTCATCCATTAGTTGTTCTGTCGTTTCAGGCAAGTCAAATTAGAGGTCATTTTGTGGCACTATTTCATCATGGAGAGACATAAACTTGGCGCCATTAAATTACAATCAGGGATACTGATCTCATTTCAAAATCACTTCTTTTATGACAAATATGCATTTTTGAGCATTACCACTCGCAGGTATAGTTTACTAGACAATTACCAACACAACTCTGCAAAAATCTCAAATTTTGAAAATTGGGGGTGCTCTTAAAAATGTGCTGTTATGCTTTAAGAATTCAAGGTGGATGAAATTTGATAATACTTGGACAGTGCATGTCATGCAAGATCAACTCCTTGAAATAGCCATGTGATAGCGTGACCAGATATTACTGTGTAGGATTGCCACTCTTCTGTTATGTAACTAATCAATGTTATCAATGAACAATTATGGTTAAAAACTGAAAATTACTGTTTTCAAAAGATCCAGCTAGGCATACCCAGGATCAGCAAAGCGGGGATGCGAAGAGAATGAATGTCACCTAGCTTCACCTTGTCGATAATACACCAGTTTTTAACTCTTCACCACTCCCCACTCTGACAATTCTGGATACGCCACTGGAGATGAAGATAAACATGCAAGAAAAATCCTGTATACTTCATAAGCCTGAACTAAGGAGGACGTACATTCGCTTTCACACAGGCTTAAATGTGCACATCGCAGTAAACCACCGCTGTAATCGCGAGTGCACAAAGTCGGCGTGCGCAAAAGGCAAACACAATAGCTGCAAGAAAGCTATGAAATCACTCCTTAGTTCAGGCCGGACAAAGTATAGTAGTTGAGAATTTTGAGTAAATGTATGGAATTGGAGGTCTAACATGTTGCAGAGTTCTTGTCATATTTTTCTGGTTTTTTCAATTACAGTCCGTGGATGATGCTTAACTAAACCACCAGATTCTCTCCATTGCCACATCTGCTATGTTCACACAAAGAATAAATGGATAAGTTTCGATGCTATCAAGTATTTTTCATTTCTTTATTTTTCACATGAATTAAAATACTACTTGAAGATGAATTCGAAGTATGGATGTGTCATTCTTTCAAGAGGTTGTCATTTTTAACATCAGTTGAACTAAAGTGATAAACAACCAAACTATGTGTTAACAAATCATCATCATTGATTATACATATGGCTCAGTGTAAAACGCAAAAGTGAAAGCAGAAGCAAAAGCGCAAATGCTAGTAAATTCGGTAGCTTCAATGCAATAAACATCAGAGATGCCAGCACCTTGTTGAAAAAAACCCTGAAAATTGGCCAGGGGGCCTGGCGGGATCCAAGGGCAGAGCCCCAGCGGGGGCCCAGGGGGCAGCGCCCCGGAGCTCCTGGATTTTAGCATTTTTAAATCACCTAGAAAGTCAATCTGGAGTACAAATTTCTTTGAAAAAAATACATGATATTTCAAACAGAATGGTAATTTTTCATTGAAAATATGCTTATCTGTTGACAATTTCATGTTCACTTTCAAATCGGATGTCATGATAATCAACTTAGTCTCAAGACTGATCAACATGCATGACTTGAGGGCTGACTTACATGCCTACCTAGCCTTGCCAGCTGATGGTTCTGTTAAAGTCCTCACAGCAGCGGCTTGAAAAACTGCTGGTAACTCTTGTGCATTTTTCAATGCCCTCCCTGTTTCTTTTATGTACATCTTTATTTGCGTGACCATTTGATCCTTTGATCGCTTTCTTCCCGACGATCCATAATTCGCACGTTTCTACACCATGATCAGTGACCATGGTGACGGTCCATGTCATCATGACTCATTGACTGTCATGCATGTGCACCAGTCCAGCTCCCAGCTTGGTTCAGTTTCCTCATGTACTCTGATAAAAAATCGTCATTGTCATCTTTCTCTTCCAACCATGAGTCATGACCAGTTCCATTTATTCTTTATCTTTCCTTCTATCGCTTGTAAATCATCAGTCCGTTCAACAAATTTAAAATTTTCCATTTTTCCTACCGAAAGTACACGGCAAAACCATGCATAAACACACATCGCGCGCTCCACCGCTGATCAACTCTTTACACAGAGCCTGTAGGATGATCGCTTACGGTACCCATCATAAGATTTTTTTGTAGAATGGTACGGTATGTCGATCGAGTCGGAAACCAACGACACGTGTAAATTTCCGAGTTCTCGCAGGGGAGCGTTATATAGCACTAAATGCTCGTCGCTAAATCACACTTCATTTAATCCGGCCATTTAATTTATTTTTGGCTCACCAGACGACCGGAAAACCGGGTTTTTTGGAAACTGTACTAACAAACAAAAAACGGAAAAAACGGACAGTTTTGGGGGTTGTTAAAAAACCCGGATTTCCGGGAAAAAACGGAAAACTGGCATCTCTGAAACATGCAGTTTATTCCGTTGAGGCTGCTTCACTAGCGCTTGCGCTTTCGCGTTTTACACTAAGCCATACATAACATCTGATACTTATGATATACTATAACTAGAGGTGGACTATAGAGGGTCATATTTAAGATCATTGAACACAGGCTAAAATGAGACATTAATGAGGGTTATCCCATTTTCGAAGAATAAAAATTAACAAGTGCAAAAACCAGGGTGCCCAAACGAAAGAATCCAAAATGGCTGCCCTATTGGCCAAAAATCATATTTTTGAGCATAACTTGATAAGGCTCTCTGTTTGATCACCTTAATTTTTGTGGCAATACCATGTTTTGACCTGCAAGGAATCATTCTATGCAACTTTTATCTCACCACAACCTTTTGTTTTCTTGATATTGCAGTTTTAGCTTAAAAATGGACTGCGAGGGCGCTTCCCAAAAAGATACATATGTATCAAAGTTTTAACTTTTAACTGGTGGACCATCATCAGCAATTGTTGATTCATCCTTTTCTGAAGATTAGAAGTGTTGGGTTTGTGTAACACTACCATTTTCCCATGGCATCAATTTAAAATTTGACGAAACCCATTCATTGAAATATACATGGGGTCAAGAACTTCTTACGATGTGGGTTTTCAATGTAGGTGGCATTTTTTATGACATTAAAAAGCATGTACAGCTTTGAAAAACTGCAAACACCACACAAATTCTCTTTTCAGGAAGTGTTCATAATAACACTCTCTTCCACTTTTGAATGTTAAAATCACCATTTTCAATGGATGCGCATTTTATGGGAAAGCGCCCTCAGAGCTCCAATTTGATGCAAAAACGGATTTTCAAGAAACGAAAGGCTAGGGTGAGATGAAAGTGCATAGCATGATTCCTAATACCCCAAAACATGGGTATTGCCACCAAAATTAAGCAAATGACAAAAAATAATGAGTTATGGTTCAAAAATCCAATTTTTGACAATTTGGCCGCCATTTGTAATTTTTCGACGGGGCACCCATGGTGGTCACACTTTTTTCATTTTTTCTTTGAAAGTGGGATCAGGCTGATTAAAGTCATCAAATGAGCCCGTGTTTGAAGTGATCTGAAACACTGACCTTCTATAGCCCACCTCTACTATAACTGAATGTTTCACTATTTAAAAGTCAATCAATATTCATAACAAGGTGAACGATAGAGCCAACTATTTTAACAAACGAGTTCAAGCTCCCCACACCCCCTTCATGTTCACTTAAAAGTTTTTGCAATCCTCATTTCCCTCAAATTTTCAGTGTTTCTTTTTTCCAAACAGTAATTTGGGAATTCTCCCTTTTTCTGTATTTGTCTTTGCTCTCCCTTCACTCTAAGAAAAAATATGGCTATAGATCCTTTTTTGTCCTACTATATGGAACCTTCAAGAATAGAACCCCCCACAAATGGTTCTTAAGTGGCTGTGAAGTCATTAACTTAGTCAAATGGGGCCAGTTTTTTAGTTTTTTTCATGTTTAACGGCATTAATATGTTTTCTTTCATATATTTAAACAGAATCGATATATATTTATTTTTTCCTCATATTCTTTTTTGTTTCATTTACTTTTACTAGTGTTACGCATTTTTGAACCAAGAACAATCACATGGCTAACTGCAAAAGGCGGGTAATTTCGCGTATTACGCAATACTCGCCTGTGCTATTCCGCGCGCATCGCTGTGTAATGAGCGCATCAGAAATGCCTTGATGCATCCGATTCTATATGACGCACAGCCCATGGTAACTTGTATGCAATTGTAAAATGGTTGCCCACGGGAGTTGCTTTTGCAAACAGAATGGGATTTAATTTCACGATTGGGCTGTTAAATTGTTTGAATTTTGAGCAAATATCCAGGATGAAGCAATTTGACCTCGTGCAGAAAGGCGTGTGAAGAATAAGAGATGAAACGCCTTGTGGTTTGGAAAAAAAGGCTATATTTTGTTGTAGCGAAATGGGGACCAATATTGGACAAATGGCAATTTCTCTGTGTTCACTTTCGGCGATTATTCGTGATTTTTTCGGTTACCAGTTACTCGGAAATCATCTCAGCAACAGGTGAAATAAAATGCATGTATAGAAATTAAAAAAAAAAAAAAAAAAATATTTTTAGTTTTCATTTTTGGTTCTAAAAATCGTGATTTATGTCAACCTTTGAACAATCTTTGCGTTTGCAAAGAATGAAACACCACGGTTTTGGCTTTTTTGGCTAATAATCTGATTAAATAGTGTTAATAATTTGCAAAAAAGGGGAAATACCGCCCTCGAAACTATGACTCTGTTTAATAAAAACCGAAACAAGGCACCATTTTTATAACTTTTCGAGATTTTTTTATAGGGAAACCAAAAAAAATTAGTGAAAATCTCCATTTTTTAGGATTTTCTCAAAAATAGTATTTTGGGGGGAAGGGAAAATATTATCAGACTCTTTATTTCCTTGAGTCTTTCCTTCTCAAAATATTGTATTGACTTTTATATGTGAACAACAATTAGGAAGATACGGCAAAAAAACAGTTCATTTGAATCCTGACTTCACAGCCACCTTAAAAAATTGAGAAACCAAAAAGGTTCCTAACAGAACCATAAAAGGTTGCTATACAGCAGTTAAAGAAACTATGTTGGTTCGTTGAAGAACCCTTACAGGGTTTTCCTCTGAGGACAATTTAGAAAACTCTTTCGCACCTTTTTCTTTAGAGTGTTAAAGATGCATTTCATGATCAATAGCACGAGGATTTTTGTTGTAGTTTCACTAGATATTGTCAAAATAAAGGGTATGTCCAAAATTTCAGGTTGATTTCTGATGCGTCCATTTTTATGTTATGCGTTGACGAATGTTTAGAATCACGCTGCCCCTAGGCTACTGTGCTGTATATTTGCCTGTTATGGACAGAAAATACAAAATATGGAATTTCTCCTAAAATAGAGTGAACCTGAATGTAATAGTGAGCACACATTGAGCACAAACAAATCTCAATTTTTTTAGGCAAGTCGGGGTTGAGGCTCAGAAGATCACAAAATGCTCCTTATAAGTCTCCCATTCCCACATGGTGTAGATATTGAATTTCATTTGCCATGAATATTTTAGGGAGAATTAATTTATTCATTCCATGGACCAGGTGAAATCATTGCATCATCAACAGTTGTACTTTAAAAATAACTTTGGCCTCTTTAAATTTGTACTTCACCGGCTTTGCTTGCAAATATGCAAAATTAAAAATATCTTTCAAGGATTCTTACTAATCCTAACACTACAATACTAACACCACCAATGGCCAGCAGTAGAGAGTCATGCATCAGTCAATCACCACTCAGTACCACCCACTGAAGATGAATATGGTTACTCGGAAATATTCAGACACTGGAATGTGAGGTTGAAATCAGTATGAACTTTCTCATTCCGGTTTACTACCAACACTATTATAAAGCTATTCATTGCAAAGAAATAACTTGTACCACAGCAAACAAAGAATATACAAGAAACCAATCCTCTCTATTAATCATAATTCTAATGTACTACAGTCAGTATTGAAATACATTTTGGAGAGGACCTTAGACACACCAGCCTTCTTAAAGCAATGTAGCACATTTTTTTGAGGGCGCCCCAATTTTTCAAAAATTTTGGAGATTTTACACGGTGAATTGGTACTGGCTAGTAAAATATACCTGTGAATGTTAAGCTCGGAACATGTCTATGTGTCACAAACGAAGAATTTTTGTTAACTAGAATTATTATTATCGGGGATCCCCGATAATAATTCACGGCTGCTGGGAAACGGCCTTCCAATATGTAATAGCCGGGAAATAGCGTCATGTAGTTGTATACGCTCAGTCTATTAGTTGTGTTAATAGTTCGGGCCACAAGTCAGTAGAGGTTATTTTCTCGAGGTGGCACTATTTAATCATGGACGGACATCAAGTAGGCATTTCCAAGCTCGGCCGTCAACGTCCAATCTGGGAATCCCAATTCTTAATACAACAATCGCTTATTTGTGATAAATACGCATTTTTTAGCATTCTCGTTAGCAGGGTATAGTTTCCTAGACAATTACCAACGTAACTGTATGCAAAAATATCCAAATTTGAAAATGGGGGCACCGCTCTTCAAAAAATGTGCCAATATGGCTTTAAGTTTTTACTGTTGGTGGCACAACCCATGAGAGGTGGGTAACTACACAGCTAGCCATTTCTTACAACATTGGGACTGAAAGTCCACAATCCAGTCAGCAGCAGGTCAACAAATTATATTGTTCACTGTTGACAATCTTGAAACAGGGTCTTTTGCCTCAAATACAATAGGCAAACGACCTTACTAATGTCCACACTCACTGCACACATCTGCAGATTTATGGCCCCCCCAAAGTATTGTCCGAATGGTTTTTGAGCCATTTTTGACCCCCTGTAAATTTAAATTGGGGCCAAGCGTGCATTTTTATGTTCACATATGTGATGTGTCTGGGAAAACCCGCCACATGTCGCACAGGACCGTTTTGAAAAAATAAAGAGAAAAATATTTTTTTTCTGAACATTCGTTGATGCTCTCGTTTGTCAGATTGTATAAGGCATAACTTTGATATGTGTATCACAGAAGAGAAAGAAGTACAGTAAAAAGTTATGGAAACTTATATTTCAAACTTTGCAATGATATGTCAAACTCAAAATATAAATTTTGCACATGTTGTGGGGGTTTTTACCAGATCGCATCACTATTTGCGATCTGCAGCAAAAGGCATCCAGACTGCCAAAGTTGAAGATCTGAAGGGTGTAGTGTCTTACTTATGGCCATATGAAATTGAATTTCCCACCGGTTACATGTTTTGAGGTGAACCCCTCAAATTTAAATGCTGTTTAGCATGAAAACGAAAAGAGAGGGGTAAGGAGGCTACAAATTTTCAGGATCTTGTTTCTCATGAATATCTTTCAATACACCAAAAAAGAAAGAAATCCATGACGTGATGTGGTTGTACTCGATTGTTGCAATGGCATGGAAGATCCAACTAGGTATTTAAGAAATTTCTAGCTACCCCTTTTATAAAATTAAGCTCTATCAAATTATGATGTATATAAAGCGCTGCAAGGTTGCCATAAGTGATTGACAATTAAATGAATTCAAAAGTGGTTTTCCCATAACCCATTTTGCCGGGGCATTGTTTGATTATTTGCTTGAATATTGATTGAGATGATACAATGACAACTCACAAATGGAGATGCAGTTAAAAGTACACTGCATATTGTGTAATCATTGAAAACGCAATAAAAGTTTTTTTTTTTAAAAAAAAGGGGGTATAGTATCAACCCTCGAACCATGGTTTTGCGATTCCTGCAAAGCAAATTTCATGTTTATCATCACGTTTCTGTTTGGAGCTTACGCTGTTACGAATATTGCAAGGCTTTGACATAACAGGAATAACAAGGACAAAACAACCCCCAGCATACAGCGCAAAACCTGGCAACTGACTAGGACCTGGCAACATGACTTTAACTCATCAACATATGAAGGATCCCTTGGTGCACCCACATTGACTCCAATTTGACATTTTTAGTAAATTTTTTAAAAGTTTAAGTTGTTGTGATTTTTCGTGTTTTGATGTTTTTTTGACCTTTGACCCACCAAAATATGAGGGATCCCATGGTGCAACTATGACACAAGTTTCTGTTCCAATTGAAACTATAACTTTTCAATTGATGGTTCAATTTACATTTGAGCCTATTTTTAAACTTGACACGCTCTAATACAAGTAGGAGCACACAATAGACATAAATCAGAAGAATCCCTTTAAACAGGATTTCTTGGCCATATCTAAATAGGACTATGGGCATGTCCTTGTATGCTGTTGTTTGTTGCTTGTCCCCATCGCGGGTAGGGAAAAACCAAGTGTAAATCATACTAAATTATTAAATCTTGTAAACCGTCTGTTGCTTGCATACCCCAAAAACTGGCCACATTTTCTTGAAATTGCATGTGGCATGTCAGTTTCATTTCCCCAAATCAGTGACCAATAGATACCATAGCCCTTCAGCAAACAATGGAAGCTAAAGATATTCAACCGTAACAGCCTGGTAGGCGGTGGAGAAAAGAACTTCAGTTCCTTTTCCATCTGGGAGTGCAGGACCATGTTATTATTATCTCGTAGTTGAAAGATTTTAGGTGTACATCATCTCTCTGATTTAGACAGAGTATTTTTACATGGCGCAAGCACAAAATACGTATCCTCATCACAAATAAATATACTCTTGCGGCTTCTACAGTGCGTGTTCAATCAACTTTGACAATATTTTCATCATTTATTCAAAAAGGGATAAAGGCGAACAAAACATAGAAACGTTGCTGGGCAAGCTTTGACCTAATAAACTTTGTGCAGAACCAAAATCTGTAACTTATTGCTGTACTTCATTCTATTCAATTTACAACGTTTTCAAAAGCAACCTTAGTGTCATGGTTTTTTTGCTGAAGTCTATATTGTGATGCGATCTGGGAAACCCGCCCACATGGGGGGAAAATTTATATTTTGAGTTTTTACTATCACTGCAGAGGTTGAAATTAGTGTCCATAACTGTTTACTTCTTTTCTTGATACACACATCAAAAGATACGCCTTATACAATCGGACAAACAAATAAAGTACAGTATAACAGAGAATAAATAAAGCTATTTTCTTTTTTATTTCAGACTCTCCTGTGAGACAGTGGCGGGGTTTTTTCCAGATCACCATATAATTATGTAGCATGGTCACGATATTGGACAAAGGAAAGTGAAGTGAAATTTTTTCCTTTTTAAAGAAAATGTGAAACTTTTATGGGTGGAACAGACAGTTATATGATTTTAATAATTTATTATGATTTACCACGTGGTTTTCCCCGTTTAGCCCGTTTGGGACAAACAAAATTTGTTATACAGTGGTTATTTGGTCTAGGCCCGATAGTCCAAATAAATTAGAAGTTGATCAGTGAAATATATTAAAATTGAACGTATTTTGGCCAATTTCAAAAGGGTTAAAGCAGATTAGATCCAAAAATGCCATTTTCTCAAAAAAAAAATGTATCAGCACATACATCACTATGTGATGCGCCCAAACAATTAGTCATTCCAAGAGAATTAATTGGTTCAGATTTTTATCAGTTTTTCTATAAAGGTACTTATTTTCCCAACAAGAAGGAAAAGGGGAAATATGTAGCTTCTTCGGGACATAGACTATTGACACCATGTGGCTGACATTAAACCTCCACTACACCCGTGTTTGTTTATAGTTATGCTGATTTCTGTCACTTTCAATTTTGTTGCTACTCATCAGTTTTCACGCTCTTCTTTTCATATGGTGATTAACAAGATTAAAGTTAACAAGAATAGGTTGATGATCTAGGAAAAAAAAGCTATATGACAAACAACAATCTTCTCGCACCCCCCCCCCCAAGGTCCTCAGAGGGCAAAAAGGTCAACTTTTTGGTGACTTTTTTGATAAAAAGGTTATAAATTTTAGAGGAATTTGACAAAAAAGTAGTATCCGATGTTCAAAAAAAGTCCAAAAAAGGCCATTTTGGGGGGCCGGAGTGCACTTTTACCCAAAAAAGATCCACTTTTTCGAAAGTTCGCACCTCCCCCAAAATCAATCCAGCAACGGCCCGGTTGGTGAGTATACCTCTGATGGATGGGTCCTCTAAAACTGTAATAAATAATGTGCTGTAGGGATCCCTACACCTCTAGAACAAGTCTGTTACCTTCCTCACATTAAAAACGCATTCCCCAAACCCTAAATGGACCATTGTAATTTCTCTATCTATCTTTATAAAGCATAATAATAATAATCATAATAAACATAGTGATAAAAGCTAATTCACAGAATAACTAAATTAAACTAAAATTAAAGACAGAAATTGACACCTGTAGTATTACTGCGATGGATTTTTTTTGATTACTTTCTTACAAAATTTATGCAATTAAAAGGCGATGTGACCCATATTGCTCTTCAAATCAAACTTGGGCAACCAGAGCAACCAACTTTGTTTTTTTTTAGTTTAACCAAATTTATTTTACAAAACTAGTCAGAGTATTATAGTCCCGCCCTTTTGAAGCTCGCAGATTGTAACTTCCAAATTTGAATTCCACTGCTTAATTGTTTTTTTTCTAAGTGTGGAAGCAGGTTTCTTCTTTCACAAAGGATTATCCACAGATTTTTGATCAACTTCAACATGTTTTTTGGGTGGTGTTACAGAAAACTTTTGAAAATCAGTAACGGGAATGGAAAAACCAAAATTGCCGACATTTGCAACAAGACATGGCAAACAATATTGCTTGCTTTTTACTGGAATATTGATATAAAAATGTTCAAAAGGCTTAATTTTTTTGACTAGCACCTTATTTCTGTTTATTATGGTTAAACTAGGAAGAGCTCGTAAAAAGGTGATTTCCAAAATTTCGGTTGCTTTCTGACTGCGTTTGAATGTATTGAACAAATTTTTGCAACACGCTGCTTCATGGGAACTGTATTGTTTGAATTTCTGTATGTTTATGGACAGAAAATATAAAATTACAGATTTCTTCTAGATTAGATTGAATTGGACACCTACAAGTTACTATTACTCTACTATCCTATATTTAGGCCAATGGTTCGGATAATAATATAAAAAATTGCAATTTTGGGGGTAAGTCGGAGAAGAGACAAAGCCTGTGAATTATAAATGCCCCTGTAGTGCCACACTAATAGTAAACTTTAAAGTGACCTAATTTATTATCTTAAACACTACTAAATGCAGCTCAATGTCACATTTGTGTGATATTAAACATTTTCTAATCAAAAAAACATCATGAAAATAAGATTTAATGACAACTTGAGCTTGGTGTTCTTAAAATGCATCATTGAAAAAATGTGATTTGTTTTATTCAAATGGTTTCTAAAATTTGAAACCAAGTAGATTGACTTTTTAACATAGAATAATAAACACAGACTTTTAACTTCCTTAAAATTTGTTTCAACTTCAAGGTGAGACTTTTACTCGATTTATGGATTATTATATATCATCGTGTTTGATGTATTTGTGAATACTCCAACCAAACACTGAAAATACAACAGATGACTCATCTGGTACTGCAATCATCTTCTCCTGTATATAATATTGAAACAAAAACAACACAAAATCATCAGTTTTACACCATTTGAGACCACACCAATGCGACTATCTTTATATAGTACGTCAGCACTTGAAAAAGGGCTACTAGTTTCGAGTTAGAGGTGAGGTGGTCGAGTTTTTCGAGTAGAAAAAATACCAATGGTCACCAGGTGTTCGGGACATGGAGTAGAAATCAGAATAGTGGGCAATTATTTTTATGGGCCAAAAAAGTCAAAAGTGACCCAAATTAGGAAAAAATCATAGGAGATGGTGATTTAGTTATTCCGACCTTATATTGAAAATGTATACTAATAAAAATTCCCCACAGATAGCTTGTAGATTCAAGAGAATTTGAATGTTGGAATTGGGGGTTATTGACCCCAGAAAAGGGTGTAAAAAAGGGTAAAAATTGACCCAAAATAAGGTTAAAACGCATCGAAATGGTGATTCCAAACTTCATATTAATGTAACAGTATTTAATTTTCCAAACTATTAGAGCAGTAAGTCAAGAAAGAAGAAGAATTGAAATGCTGGAATCTGGGGTTATTTTTGACCCAGAAAGGACCAAAAAGGAGTCAAAGTTAACCCCAAAATATGGTAAAAAATCATAGAATGGTGATGTATTTTTCCATTTACTTTTGAAATGTAACTCTCAATTTGCCCCAACTATATAGCGTAGAGTTGAAGAAGAATTTGAATATTGGGAATCTGGGGGTTATTTTTTACCCGAGAAAGGGCCAAAAAGGGGTCAAAATTGCCCAAATTAGGTAAAAATCATAAAGGGTGATTTATTTATTTCGACTTCACTATTGAAATGTAATTCTATTTAATTCCCCCACTTCATAGCTGTTTAGATAATTCAGAAGATTTGAAATGTTGGAATCTGGAGCCAAAAAGGGGTAAAATGACACAAACAGGTAAAAATCATAAAATGGTGATTGATTTGTATTTATTCCATTTAATTTTAAAATGTAATAGTATATAGTTTATGCCACTATATAGCTGTAGATTGAGAATTTGAATGTAAACCCCAGAAACTGTCCAAAAGGTTAAAAAATGACTTACAAATGGGTTAAAAAACTAAGGACAATTGTATTTGGTATGCATTAGGTTTTCAATATTAAGGCAGGAAGGAATTTTAAATAATCAATTGCCAATTTAAAATCTGTATTCACTTTTATCAGTAGTGACATCACAAAATTGAGAAACCTGGATTAATAATGGTCAAAATAACCCATTTGGTCAAAAAAATATTAACCAATTAATTGGCATGGTTTACATGCAGTCTGCTCTGTTAAAATGTGGTAATAGCACCAATATTCAGCATTGTAACCAGGAGGGGCGGTGGGGGCAGGGCTCCCATTCCAAAAAGCCCCAAAAACGCTAAAAGCCAAATAATAAGATTTTTGCAAGCGAACATAGGTACAGACTTGTCCCAAATAAACTATAAAATCAAAGATCTCAACTGGAGTTACTGATTCTATGTAGAGTGTTCCAGCTTTATGAGATTTTTAGTTGGTGATATTTTTTTTATTTTTTTTATTTTTTTTATTTTTTTTATATGAGACCAGTTGATAAAACCTGTTGGGCCAGTTTCGGGCTTATCCTGATATCAACGAAGTTTGCAGGAAAAATCATCTTCAAGAGCATTCCTTTATAAAGTGCTGCTTCTTGTGATACAACATAATATATACTTTATAATGTCGCAATGCTAATAAATACATGTACCATTGGAAATTCATTCCAAACAGTCCTGTTGTCTCAGCTTTACGCAGGTTTCAGCAGAGGTAAGTAGAACCATAAAAAATACCCTTGCTGAAAGTAAACTGAGACCTTTGAACACAATCACCCTTCCTTTATGACTCTTTGTTGAACACTACCTTTCTTCATCAATTCCTTCTGTCATCCTACATTAGGAGCGTTGTCACACATTTGGTCCCTCAACAAGACTTGAGATGTACATGAGTTTTCAGCAGCAAATTCCAAATTTACATGAATTTCATGAGTATTGTCCCATGAGAGTGGGCCTCAGTTCACCCACAACGTAATAATTTCTGGGCTTCCAACTAAAAAATAATATATTGATTAGTTCAATGTATGATAATACATTCACTCTGATCTGTACAATTTAATTTTGTTTGAAAAGGTTTTAATCCCACAATGATGCTCACACGCCTATACCTTCTAGTTTCTTGAACCTTCAGGTGAAACTGGCCCAAGTGGTTTTTTTTATCCTTTGTGTCACTAGTCTCAGGTTCAACGAACAATCTCTCCGCTTCGGGTCCATTAAATTGGATGGAATAAAAGCGAGGATTTAGCTTAGGAATCTTGTATAAACAAATAAAGCAACAAATATCTGGCAAAATGCACAGTTTATATTTGTTTATATATAATTTTTTAGTTGATTGCTACTCTGATATGCTATGACAGCAGAGATGCCAGATTTACTTTGAAGTGGGCGCAGCAATACATGATAAAGGAAGTTTGGCAAAGAAGTACGCCACGGATTTCAACAAAAGTACAAAGATGATGATGATATGCTACCTTTGCCAACATGGCAATCGTTTCGTGAATTGATGCAAATTATGTGGTGCCAGCGACAAAAAGTGCAAAAAATTTATTATGCGAGTGCTTTCAAAAAGATTAACTTCACCGTATGAATGACCCAATTGATTAGCTTTTAATTCACACTCTTTCAGTCAGTTGCATTGAATTTATTACATACGAATAAAAAAATTGTCCCTTAGCCATGGACGCCGCATTTACACTGATAGCTACAGATAGCTACCAGACTATACATAGCAAATGAATAGGACATCTTTTTTGGAATATGAAATATGCTTACCTGACAACTTTATTTGCACATGTAGGATTCTGAAATATGCTTATGTAATGGAAAACTAATATAGAAAATATTAACGACGGAAATAAAAATTAATCGACGGAAAGTAATGTGTGAATGTTTGTGTAACTTAAAAGTAGGGAGGTCTTTTGGAGAGGTAAAATGCGGTGAGTTGTTACAATTCAAAGCAACGCATTTGAAAGAATTATATTTAGCAAACGATGTGATTTAGCGTGTTGTAGTGAGTAGTGGAAATGTTTGTACTTGAAGTGGGAGTACTTTTGAGAGTTAAAATATGGTGAGTTGTTACCCTGCAGAGTTAAATCGAAGAGTTACGTAAGAAAAATTGTGATGTGGGTGTTCGGCGCTGTGTTAATGTTAAAACCTTTGAATTAGGGCAGGTTATTTCGCGAGTTTAAATATGGCGAGTTACCACAGAGTATCAAAAATTTTTGTTTGCTTCTTCCAACGTAACTTTTCATATTGAAATAGAATGTTACATCAAAATACTTCTGTAGTGATGGTGACAACTCAACATACCATTAATGTACCATCTAAACTACCCTCCCTATACTTGATAAGTACAAACCTCCTTTTTATTTCTTCGTAACCACAAAACCAGGAATGTTTACCAAACACAAATCTTGCAATTAATATGAATTAACTCACCACATTTAAAACCTACAAAAAAGCCTTAATTTTGTAGGGTTTCAACCATCCCCAATACATCAACATAAGGACGTCACATTCCCAAACTTTGCCATATCAAACTCTGCCTAATGAGTAAAACTCGCCAATATTTGACCTCTCTAATGACTACCCCCATTAAAGTACAAACATTCCAAACTCGACAGATAATTATAAAATACAATGATGAACACTTGCAAAACAATGCTCTAACTCTTCCAAACTCCATGGATATGAATATGCACCGATTTAACGCTCAAATTACCTGTCTGCCTGCAATGATGCAGCCACCAGTGCTGAAAATGACGAATAAATTTATTCGTAATTTTTTAATTCCGTCTTATCAACTGTCTTTTGGGGTCTATTTGACCTTTTTGGACCCTTGCTAAGGTCAATTTTGTAGTCGAAATTGATTAAAAAATCCAATCTTAAGGGCCAAGTAAAAAACAAACCACGTTGATCGTCCCTGCCACGCTTACGGTTTGTTAGTTGTTATTTTTTAAAAGCAACAACACCACCAAAAAGAAACTAAAAGGGGGGAAATGAAGCAACAAAAATATTGTACCTATTTTAACGAGATCCTTCTTTTGTTGAGCATTTCTTCAACCTTCTTACATACTATAATTTCCACAACTGCAAACGCAATCTTCAAGGGTACACACCACCATTGCACGGGCCATAGACTTTGTATGTAAATGATGGTCAGAATAATGGCTATAACTCAAGTTACCTTTCGTTTTGGAGAATACAACCAGTAGAGATTCTCTAACACACATATCAAACATGGAGGATAAATTCCGTTGTAGATTTTTAGATTATTTACTGATATTGACATATGCCGTATTTTCGCGGGTTCACTTCCGACTTTTAACCTCGCATGCGCCCTGTGTGTTTATACGCCGATCACAATTAGATGTCATTAACATTTCGAGGTTTTTGCTTTCAAAATTGTGCAGTATACATTCACCTCCTATTGTTAAAATTCAAATGTGGTCAACAAAATCACCGAATTACTAAGAATTATCTCACAATTTATACACAAAAGATGGTATACAGTCGCCTGAAAAACCTCGGACCGATATAGGCTCTGTCAACTCTAATGGTGGGTGTCCCCTCAAAGCTATCTGCTGGCCATCTGAGACAGCGGCGCCATTCTTTGAAAAAAAATAATATAAAATACTAATAATATAAGGCCGCCCGCACCAACTTTTTTTCAAAAATCAGGACTGATCAATGTTTATTTTTTTACTTGGCCATTAAGAGATTAGCATGTCCCCAGGATCAACAATGTTACAGGAAGTGATCAGAAGATAATAATGGTGTATGTCGAAAGGTAGTATTGTCTATTTACTCTGTGAAATCGTGGACTTAAAATATTTAACTTAGATACCTGGCACAAAAAAGTATCTCGGCATGTTTTGCGATCAGTATTGTGCCAACGTCAGACAATTTTGAAAATTTTCGAAATAACATTTTGTTGCCTAGGTTCTTGCTCTTTCATTAACCACCTCGCTTGATAAAAAGCGTGCAAAAACGGCAAGCATAGAACGCCCGAAAGGACCGCCAAAACCCACAAAACAAAAAAAGTTTGCGTTTTGTATTTTTCAATGGGCAGTGCAGTGTATGGGACCACGAAACAACTGTACCACAATCAATATTGCACGTTAGGCTTTCTAGACTCATTCCGTCGGAAAACTTCTTTGTTTAGCATCAATACACACGTTATTATTGCCCCGTGTATCACACACAGGGGACCATTGATGAAAAATTTAAGTTGGAATAAATACAGCACCATTCTATGATTTAACCTTATTTGGGTCAATTTTAAGCCCCTTTTTTTTCACCATCCTTTCTGGGGTCACTTTGACCCTAGATTCGAAAAATTCCATGATCTGCTGGAATCTTCTGCGATAGATTAGAGTGGGGAAATTGAAATACTAGTTTAAGTGGGTGAAACTTCACCTTTACTATGATTTTTATTTACATCATTTGGGTAAATTTAACCATTTTTTGGCTCTTTCTGGGGTCAATTTGACCCAGATTCCAACATTCAAATTCTTCTTAAATGCATGGCTATAGAGCTGGGAAATGAAATACTACATATTTTAATATGAGGTTGGATGGAAATACATGCATCCCTTCTACGCTTTTTTACTCTTACCATATTACCTTAGTTTTACCTGACTATAGTGAGAGTGGAGAAAATGAAGATACTATTGCATTTTAATAGAAAGTTGGAATTATACTCCACCATTCTATGATTTACCTTATTGGGTCAATTTTGTAAGCCCTTTTTCCCCCTTTCTGGGGTCAATTGACCCTAGATCAACATTCCATTTCTTCTGGAATATTTCGCTATAGAGTGGGGAGAATGAAATACTAGTTAAGTTGGAACTAATTAAATAACATCACATTCTATGATTTTGTAAACTTATTGGTGTCCAATTGGACCATTTTGGGCCCTTTCTGGGGTCAAAAATAATAACACAGATTCCAACTTCAAATTCTGTTTGGATCTCAGGCTATATGTGGGGAAAATGAAATACTGTTGAGATTATATGAAGTTGAAATCACCATTCTATGATTTTTACCTTATTTGGGTCCATTTTGACCCCTTTGGATCTTTCTGGGGTCAAAATTAACCCCAGAATCCAACATTCAAATTCTTCTTGAGGGTACAGCGATATAGTGGGGGATGTTATTAGTATTACATTTCAATATGAAGTCGGAATAAATAAATCGCCATCTATGATTTTTACCTAATTTGGGTCAATTTTGACCTTTTTTTTTGACCCAGGCGATGATCCTCACATATGTACCTAACATGTGGGTAGCAATGAATTTGTTTACTCTTCATCTACCCCTTGGTGCCCAAACTGGTCCGGGCTGACGACGAATTACCCAAAAAGGAGAAAAGTTCTAAACAAAACAATCTTTTATTTGGTATGATACTGCTTTCATGTTAATGACATTATGCATTAAAAATACATGGACGCTAGTTCGTCTGCTGGTTGTGGTTTGTGAATGATTAGACCTCATGACCTTTGACCTTGATATGACATTTGACCTCAAACAAATGAGGGTTGGTTTTATGTGTAAATCCATCAAGGTGTTCCAATTGAACTTCAACTTTCATAGACCCAATTTGCACAATCACCGAAGCATCTCTATTGTCCCATTTCCATCGCGGAAATTGTAAAAGAGTTTCATGTTAACAAAAAATATCTTGTTCATTCACGTCGCCGAACAGTGCCTAAAATTACAATACAAAGTACCGTTTCACATGAACGTTAATCTTAACAATCGTAACTGTTGCCCTATTGTCACATGCCGGTCAATTACACAAACTATAGTGCAACGTTACAGATAGGGTAAGTTTTCTGGTATTTTCTTTACGCTCGTTTTTAGTCACTTGAGGCTGGTACAAGTTCCCGGATGGAAATGGGCACAATACGAGATGCATTATGGGGATCGTGCAAATGGTCTATTGAGGTCTGACAACTTGACTTCACATGACTTTTGACCTTGGTATGTGACCTTTGACCTCATCAACAAATGAGGGATCCCTTGTTGCACCTATGACAATCATGTCTGTAAGGTAGGAAATCATGAGTCAAACTTTATGGACTAAACATGGGGAGAAACACTAAAGAATTCTCAGCAAATTGCAAAGAGTTAATCCCCATTAGACAAGCTTAGACAGGAGTCCCAGGCCACTGGAAACCAGCTAAAGTTGCAATGCGCTTTGGCGATTGTGAAAACTGTAAATTACACTCTCAAGCATGAAACCTTACCAGTAATCAGAGCACGGTCTAGCTCATACTCCACAATGTGGTGTCTACGGTAAATCAGGTATGTCACAAAGCCAACAGAGAAAGTGAGAGCTGCAAACACACCTATGGTCAGATTCATAATAGTGCTGATTGGTTTGTGAGATGGCTTAAGACCTGTTAGGAGCACACCAAATGAAGCTTGCAGATGGCAGAAACTGGAAAGCAAAAAGAAATGATTTAATGATTAGTTTTTTTTACAATATTTTTTTCCAAACATATTTCACATTATTTGCTCACCATAAGCCACATCTTATTAACTTACAAAGAGGTGCCTTATCAAATCAATGCCAAAATAATGTTTTGAAAGATGCATTACTACTTTGTTTTCATCACTTGCATATAAATTTCTCAAACCCAAAGCAATTATTCATTTAAGATGTGTTCAAACTGAAAGACCCATTTGAGGATCATTAACCCTTTTAACACTGATATCATCATCAGTACAAAGTACATATCAAAATCTTTTCTTGATAAATAAGTTTTGATATATGCTTAATAAACATGTGTAAGTTCAATGATCATCAAGCGATCGGTGGAATTCTCCACTGCTTGATCACCGACTTCAACCCAGTAGCAAACCGTGACAAACCCTGACAAACAGACAATTGGTCGCCTAATTCTGTACCTGTATTGTGGATCTATAACCAGCACTCTGAATTGGTAAATGCTACCATTCCTCCATGTATCCCACTGGATTTGATTTACTCCTGTACTGTTTAGAATCTCATAGGGTTGAGATAAATCTTCTCCAACTGCAGTAGTGTTCTCAAAGAAGCAGTGTCTGTAATTCTGCATGAAACATGTAAGATAAATCAAAGTTGTAATTCCTGTGATACAATCAGCGTATAAAGAGCGTTATGGTAAATGAATTTAGGTAAGGCCATACAATGTACATGTTGAGCATTATGGTTCTGCTAGACCTAAACGAGTTAGCCACCTTGATCATCTTTGACAGTTACACCACATACACATGTGAATCGCATTTGTTTCAAAATAGTTCCCAAACTCAAATTTTGAGGTTATACACTGAATTGTATTGAATAACAATCACTTCTTCGTGATCCGTCGAGGGAATCATTGACAACTTAACAATATTATACCAGACCCTGCATGCTACAAATGATGCATTGACAACTTGCTCAGGTATTTTTATCTCAGCTTACATGAGGTCCCCAGATGTCTTCAAGGAGTTGCTCTCCATCAGGATTAGTGCTCCTATGTTGCATCCCAAGATACGTTTGAGCTGTGGACTGACAACCAGCCTATGAGAACAAAATACACATTAAAGCCACAATCAGTCAATTATTTTCAAATTTGGCAAGTCCATTTTTTTCTTAATTGTAAGTGTAGTATCATATCAAAAACTCTTAAAGTTCTTTATGAAAACAGACATACAAACATTTCAAAGCTACCATAACAAGAGAATCCTCAAATTTACAACAACAAAAAAAAACAACATACAAACACACTAGTCACATTACATAGTGGATGCAAATTCACAGACAGGGATAAATCATCTCAGGATTGGTTTAAAGTGATATGCAGCCATTTATTGTAAAATAACACCTTTGCTAATTCCCCGGGGGCGTCACTGTCCATTGACAAGGGGATATCATGCGCGACCAAAGAAACATGAAAAAGGGTATTTTTTCAAGATTGTGCACGATAACGTATGCAACGTGAAAAGGATAGCAAAAATACTGATTATCTGGAAAAAAGCTTGACCCAGGGCTTGGACTTAGCTGATTAGGGTCTAATTTGGGATTCCCGAGTTTGTATCAAATTCAGCTCATTCTGTGTAAATAAGCTATTCAATACAGCCTATGCCCAAATTCCACAAAAGGGGAAAAGGTCCACTTTTTGCTGATTTTTTTTTATAAAAGGTCAAAAATTTAGAGAAATTTTGACAAGAAAGTCCACTTTTTTGGTGCTGAGGACATTTTAGGGAGGATAGGTCCACTTTTACCAATACAGGTCCACTTCTTCGAAGTCCCTCAACCCCCCCCCCCCATAAATCCTGCGTACAGCCCTGGTTTGCTTCTATTGTAACTGCCTACCTCTATGTTTCGTTAGCAGATCACCAAAGTGCATAATTAAAATTGTGTAGCAACACCGAGCAGTGTTAAATCCTAAATTTCAACACCAGAAACTAACACTGACAAGCTTGACACCAACTTGGGTTTTAAATTTTAACACCCGTGTTTTTGCAGTGTGTGAAGAGAAAGAAAGAGGGGTGAGAAGATGCATTTATGAGTTAGCCAATTACCTGCTGCATTGTAGCTGTAAATGAATAGTCTGTTCTTCCATGGATTTCTTGTATTATAAAGTTTGCAGATACTTCCTTTATGAAGACACCTCCATCATACCTATCACATTAAACAGCATCATGGAGTCAAAACGAAAACATTCAAGTTAAATTTGTAATCAACAAAAAAAAACAATTAAATGCACTCCACATTTATGTGCTTGACAAAAATGCAAAATACAAGCTTGGGCTAATTCTAATCCATATCGATAACTTGAAAAAATAGCCCCATCATTTCTGATTTATTAGTCTCACGAACCAGATAAATGAAGGAGACACCATTTTACTCATTACTCTACAGAGTGCTGTAACTATACATTCATTTCACCTTCAGTTTGGTAGTGACGTCACTGCAGTCCTTGGAATTATAACATAATACATGTGTGAGTGAATTGTGCTGCCTACACAGTAGGCGTCACAATTGAAATGCTAAGGCACATGTGGAGGCATCGCTACAAAACCTAAGGTAAAAAGACTGGTGGTATAATCCACTGCTCAGAACATTTTCCTGCCCAACAACTTCCTTATATTACAAACTTTGCCTGAATTACCCCCTCAGTTGAGTAAGTCTAGACAAGCAATAAACAAAGACGCAGTGTAGTAGATTTATTATTAAGTGTAAATACATCCATGGTCTTGATAGTACATCTGCCTTTAAAAGTCTTCTTTAGTCACATCTTTTTCCTAGCTCTTAGTGTTTCTTGACTTTTTCCTTTTTTTCTGTCAGCACCATGCCTACTCTGTAAAAGGTGCTTTATAAGTCACATTATTATTATTATTATGTTATTGCCGAAAAAACCTTCAAAATATGGTATAGTGGAAAAAAATTAAATTTCATGATCTCTTTTGAGTTAATTAAGTAATTGTTATGTTTGATGATCAATCTGGTTATTCTATGTGTGCAGAAGGTGCACTTTGTTATATTAATTGGGCTTATGTCTTTGTATGATATATTTTGGTGCTTTTGACACTAAATCTGTATAATTCAATCTAACCGATATCACGTTTACTTTAAGAGGCTGTGGTGATCAATAAGTCACGCTCTCTTATTTATACATATGCCATACAACATATTTTGGTAATGTACATGGTTACTGGTTGCTACAAAAAAATGGATTATATCTTATAAATGGCAATCAAACTTCAAATGAGGCCATGCAAAAATGATGGCCTTGATAAAAAAAAAAACATAAAAGTTATTGATTTTCCAGCATAGACTTAAAACCTCTCGGTATTAATAGAATCATCGAAAACTTTAATGAAGTGACACAAATTAAAAAATCACAACAGTATTTTTCATTAATTGTTGATGTAAATATCTATGGTTTAAATGTTTTTTTAAGTGTGCTAAACCACTGGTCTCATCTGATGTTGTGATCATACCAGACATGATTTAAAGACACTATCAGTGATTTATCCGAAAGAGTTAAAATATTTGAAACTTGCAGGAATAGCCTAAAAGTGAAGGATAAGACTGAAGAATTATCATAAGTTACTATTTCCAACCAAAGAATTGACAGAAACGGAAGAAAACTGCAGTGTAAAAGATACGAATCTCCATTCAATTACGTGTTGTAGTAAGTGTCCGTTCGGACACTAATGACTAAAATATCCGATTTTGTCCTTATTAGGTTGCTTCTGGTCCTATCATTTGCATGGTATGTTAGTGTACTTATACTTGTTACAGACATTCAAAAATGTGATTTTTGATGATTTTTTCGATTTTCTGATTTAGCAAATCACTGATAGTGCCTTTAAGACAAAAAAAGTTTGTCTCAGCTTCCCTCTTGCATAGCTTTTAAAATTAGATGCCATTCTGCGAGGAAAAAATCCTTGCAGAATGACGTCATCTACAACATCTGGTGACGTCATCTCTAATTAAAACCAAGAGATCAAGATCCGCAACATCACAACCCAGCTGAAGGGTGATGGTATCATCCGCAATGATGGTTGCTCCGAGTAAGTTTAATTTTCTGATTGTTTGATTTAAAATTACTCTTTGAACTATACCAACCCAGATGAATGAGAGTTTACATGATCACGACAGTAAACAATTTTAATTGTTTAAAAAATATCAAGCAAAATATGTTCATTTAAAAAGAAATCTAAACTCTTCAGCAAAAGATTGGGTTGCTGAGGATATAATTGGAAATCAAGTAATAGAGTGTTCTCACAACAAATCCAGGAAAAATTTGTAGTACTCACTCAGATATTTCGACGATCCTATCAGGAGTCTTTTTCACTGTATGAATGGTGTTGTAAATTAGAAGTTGGTAACACCACAAGACAAAGCTATTCAACAGATGCCTTACAGAGGGAAGAGTCCCCAGCAACTGGAAGAATGCATCTGTAGTTATTCTCCATAAGAAAGGAGATACATCTGACATCAAATACTACAGCCAATAAGCCTTCTACCTGTAATGTACAAGGTATTCTCACAGGTCCTGCTGAAAAGAATGCTGAACACTCTGGAACAACACCAACCAAGAGCCCAAGCTGGTTTTAGACCAGGATTTTCTACCAGGCGCGTAGCCAGCCAAGTGGTTCCAAGGGGGCAATTTCCCGGTAGGTGCAACAAATGTCCCGATCACAAGCAAAAATTTCCCGGTCGCAGGGCAAATTAATCTGAAAAATGGCTGATTTAACATGAATATCCGTGTTTTATTTCCCGATTTCCCCTCAAAATTTTTTTCAGAGGGGGCACTCTGCCCCCCTTTGCCCCCACCTGGCTACGCCACTGTTTTCTACCACTGATCACATACATGTTGTTAGCCAGCTACAAGAGAAGGCCAATGAGTATAAGATCCCACTCAGCTTTGCCTTTGTTGACTATGAGAAGGCGTTTGACTGTTGAATTCAAACCACTCTTCACAGCACTTGAAAACCAAGAAGTTGACCCAGCCTACATCAATCTCTTACGTAACCTTTACAGTGGTGCCTCTTCCACCCTAAAGCTCCACAAGGACAGTGACAAGATCAAAATAGAGAGGGGAGCAAAACAGGGAGACAACATTTCACCCAAACTCTTCACCTCATGCCTTCAAGATGCCATCATAAAGGAGATTAACTGGGAAGGAAGAGGACTCAACATTGATGGTGAAATCTCTCTCACCTGATCTTTGCCGACGATATTATCCTGATTGCCAAGTCACCAGAGGAATTGGAAAGCATGCTAAATGACATCCACAGCACCAGCAAACCTGTCGGACTCAGCATGCATGTTGGGAAAACCAAAGTGATGTTTAATGACCACACCAGGAAATCCAAGATAACTGTAGATAGGAAAGTCATTGAAGAGGTCAACAGCTACATCTACCTTGGGAAGACAGTGATGCGTAATGGCGACTTATTGCCTGAGATCAGAAAGAGAATTGGACTAGGCTGGGCAGCATTTGCAAAAGTGGAAAACATCATGAAAAATAAGAAGACAAGTATGGAGTTAAAGAGAAAGGTGTTCAATGAATACATTCTTCCTGTTATGACATACGGCAGTGAAACATGGGCTTTGAATAACACCACGATGGAGATGCTTGCAGTTGCACAGAGGAAGATGGAGCGAATCACGCTTGGCATCAGACTCCAAGATAAAAAGAGAAACTGCTGGATCCGATCACAGACAGGAGTTACTGATATTATCGACTGCATTAGGAGTGCCAAATATAGATGGGCAGGCCATGTTGCTAGACT